>JAVQJS010102195.1:0-17244 GCA_036024795.1 Galaxias rostratus
GGGGCAGGCAATTATCCCAACGAGGAACCACACGAGGGGAGAGGTCAGGTTCTGAAACAAGAGGGAAGGTAACTACACACACAAAACAAACATTTAACAAAGTTGACGAGACATGACACCTTGAGACAGTATGCATTGTGTTCATTTGGTCATTTAGTAAAACTCCATAATGGTGAAGGACAGTTTTTGGATGCTCATTTACTAGTTTGTACCATTCACCTGTTTAATGTCAAATCTCCAGGGACAGTCAGCGAATGCCCCAGTTTATCAGACACCAGATCCAAATGGATCAGAACCTTTGTTTTAAATATCTAGTTTATGCAGACAGTACCCATATCCTTCGGAGAGGATTGATTCACTAGCACCTTCTGTGACGTGTGCTTGTGGCTTGCTGTTACAGTGTAGGCACTGTGAGCGATCATCCCCCATCACCCTGTGTCTTCTTCTACTCCCACTGATGTTCTGTCCTAAATAGTATCTTCTAGTCCTAGACAACCCTACTGTCTAACATAGCATCATTAGCTACATATTCTACTCTCATACACTCCTACTGTCAAACACAAGCACTAATAGTAACTGACTCTACGCTCAGACTATCCTGCTGTTTAACACAGCATCCATGATAGCATATTCTATTTTCAGACAATCCTACTGTCTAACACAGCATCCAGGATAACAGATTCTACTCCCAGACAATCCTACTGTCTAACATAGCATCCATGATAACATATTCTACTTTCAGACAATCCTACTGTAACACAGCATCCATGGTAACAGATTCTATTCTCAGACAATCCTACTGTCTGACATAGCATCCATGGTAACAGATTCTACTCTCAGACATTCCTACTGTCTAACACTGCATTCATGGTAACAGATTCTACTCCCAGACAGTCCTGCTGTCTAACACAGCATCCATGATAACATATTATACTTTCTGAAAATCCTACTGTAACACAGCATCCATGGTAACAGATTCTATTCTCAGACAATCTTAGTGTCTAACACAGCATCCATGATAACATATTCAACTTTCAGACAATCCTACTGTAACACAGAATCCATGGTAACAGATTCTATTCTCAGACAATCCTACTGTCTAACACAGCATCCATGGAACAGATTATACTCCCAGACAATCCTACTGTCTAACATAGCATCCATGATAACATATTTTACTCTCAGACAATCCTACTGTCTAACATAGAATCCATAATAACATTTGGCTAACGCTGTGTAATAACATGTTATATTTAATAATAATAAGAGATAATACGAACTACGTTCATCAGTGCGCCACTGGTTATTAAATATTTCCATAATCCATTTGTATTTTTATTAGATTTTTTTTAAAAGGTACCTTTATCATTAAGTCTATTGAGTATGCTGACGTTTTTTTTTTTACATTAACATCCGCATGAATATTACCAGAGGCATGGTATCTCCCTCTCGCTCCTCTCATATTTTTGTGAGGTCTCTCGGTCAGATGGTGGTTTCTTTTTTTAGCAGATCAAGCTGTCTCCACATCACTCTTGCACAAAGACACGCACACATACACATTCCCAGTGCCGATACGGGCTGCATTTCTCGGTCAGCAATGTCCTGTCAGCTGCTGACCCTAGTGTGTCCTTCGGTGTTGAGGCACCTGCCCATGTCCAGGATTTTCAAGAATTTTCCAACTTGTGCATAATGTAGGGATTTAAACTTAAACTAGATATTAAAACATCTAAGTTAAATCAGTTTGTATGTAAAATGCTTTATTATATCCCGAAGAAGAGGTTCAGTGGGTCAAAAGAGACTTGACTCTTTCTGAAGAGTTGTTGCTGTTCAGATGCATTTTGCTTAGATTCGAAGACACCACGCTGCCGCATCATTCAGCTTAGGAAAACATTCTCATCAGTAAATAAATACTCCTGCTCACACCATCTCTTAACTTGTTTTCATTTTGGAAAGACATGCCACATGACAGTTTTGTACCCAGCCTCCTGTATCATGACAGCAGAAGGAAAGCACTAAGAACACTGGCAGATTGTGACCTACATCTACCTCTCCCTTGATTCGTTTGAACAATGTGTTCTGCCTGAACGCTCATTTTCTTTGCCCGTGAAACCACCGCAACCAAGCTTTGTACCAGGAATTAGGATCAATGAAATCAACTTATTCAATCACAACTAAGGCATAAGGATGTCTTGATAATCCGATGCCTCTAGTATTCCAGGTTGATGATGGAGTGTTTGCTTGGTAATCTACAGTTGAATTCAAAGGGCTGAGCGCAGCGGATCCTTGGTCAGTGGGTTTCTGCGTCTCATCGTACTTACGGTAGCACATCAGGAGAAGTGTGCCTATGTAGCGAAGCTTTTTAGATATCACGGTGCTCATCGCCCATGGCAGCATAATTACCCTGGGATCCTGTCTTTCTCACACCTTTCAAGCTATTCTCTCCTAGCACAGTAGAATAAAGGCCATGGATAAAGAGATTTACATAAAAGGGAGTACTGCTGGAATAGTCTGAGAATTTTAGGGTAATTCCATTTTACTTTTATGGCCAAAGGATTTGGGAGAAGGGAAATTTAGAATTGTTTTTTAATTCAGCTGCTCCAATAATCATCCGGAAACGTTGGTCTGAAAAGTGTTTCCATCAGTTGTCAGTGATGGAGACAAACATAAACGGTAGAGGAAGAAGCAGGTCGTTTTACACTGACACAAAGGCAGGAACAAAGCAACAAATTGCAGACAGTGCAATCTAGAACTGATGAAAAATGTGATTCACATTTTTCTTATTTCCATCATCTTTTATTGCTAACAATTATGTCCCTTTGGCAGCCTCAGCCCCTTCATGCAATATTGATGCAGTACATCTTCAACAAATGTTGTGTCAACACATACACAGTGATTATCCTTCTTTGTTACATATATTAATATGGTCTCTCCAGTGAATAACGCTGAGTCACACCTGAAGACACACTCCAGTATATACTGCAGAGTCATGCCTTAGGACACACACACAGGGAATAACACGGCTTAGAACATACACTTTTTCAGGGAAGCTCAAACAGCAGACAGGAAGTCATTGTCAGTGAAAATCGAGCAGCACCCTCGCCAGCTTGCCACTGGAATAGAGACGCTCTTTGTTAAACTGGAAACAGCTTCTCAGGCCCGGCCTCGATAAGTCTTGAACGCATCCGTTATCTCCTGGAATGGAGAGCTGTGCATGCTATCTGACGGTGAACGTGTTTGGCTCTGTGCTCCCTCTTCACAGACTGCAGGGGGGAGAGCGGCGAGTTGGACCTCGAAGGGATAGACGATAAGGAAATAGACAAGGTGGGTTGTTGAGCGTCTGTGTCTGTCATAATGATTTTTAGATTGACAAGGTGGCTTGTTGACCGTCTGTGTCTGTCAAAATGAGTTTTAGATTGACAGTGGGTTGTGGAGGGTCTGTGAGTTTTAGTTCAGGTTTCAGGTGCTCTTAAACACTCCTGTTCCTTCTCTGAGCACTACTCACAGGCCAATGCTTTGAGAGTATTACCAGGCAAAATTAAAGTTACGGGGAGCCCATAAAATAATCTTCTCTTTGTTAGAGCTGCATACAACTACACAATACTCCACAGAGATCTACCTCATTTTAGTGAAACTTCATCATCCCATCTCTCTTGCTTTCCTCCTATCATTCCCCCGATGTTGCAGTACATCCTCAACGATAAAGAAGTCCAAACCAAGACAGAGCTTTGGCTGAAGCAAAACGAAGAGTATCTGAAGGATCAGAAAGGTGAGAAAAGCAATAGCAATCAAACGTCATGCCTAGATTAAGGATTTAAGCATTAACATAGGCTTTTAATCTGTAAGGCTCACATGTGGGATAACGCTTGTCCAAGCAAACTCATTTTGAGTGAATAATATTTACTTTTAATAATTCCTTTTAATATTACATTATCATTCTTTGTTTGATGGAGCCCTGTGAACCAAGAAAATTGAACTAATACCTTCATCTCTCATAAAGCAACAGAACGAAAAGGGATTGCATTTCTGACGTTTATTTTTCAGTAACTCCACACTTTTTTTTAAACCTTTTAGAAAAAGAAGAAAGGATAGCTAAAGAAAAGGAGCAGGGCACCTATAAGGAGAAAGTGAGTCTCTGTGTGTGTGTATGTGTGTGTGTGTGTATGTGTGTGAGTCTCTCTCTGTGTGTGTGTGTGTGTGTGTGTGTGTGTGTGTGTGTGTGTGTGTGTGTGTGTGTGTGTGTGTGTGTGTGTGTGTGTGTGTGTGTGTGTGTGCGCGCATCCCTGACAGCCGGGCTATCTATGCTACTGCGTACGTGTCGTTCTGGATGGCCCGTATTGTTTTGCAACACCCCAGCGGACCTTGCGTTTGTTTGGTCTGCCCTCTTTTCATCGAGCTTTGTTGGCCTCTCCATCTGGGCCCTTGGTCCAGGGCCGCTCCCCGTGCGTAATGCATTGGCTTCGCTATGCAGGCAACAAAAAGCACCCGAGGAGCCAAGAGCCTCTTTCTGAAATGTTTGGCTGGCCCGGCCGTCCCTTTCTGGGGCCCCCGGCCCGGGTAGCGGCTTTTTCTCGGGTCCATTCTTCAAAAGCAGCGTTTGTGTTCCACAGCCAAGGAAGCGGCTTGGCCTCGGTTCCGTTCTCGAAATGCAGCGTCTGTGTTCCGCCGTCGTTCCACGGCCAGGGAGGCGGCAGAATCAGGTGGCGCTGTTTATTTGCGCTAACAGGTAGGTCTGGCCTGTTAGTTTGGAGCGGCTTGATTGCCATCATTACGCTCAGCCGGCTGGCAGGAAGAGCGCTCAGAGGGACGGACTCCATGGCCAGAGGAGCCGTCGATGTCGAACCTCCGAAGCTCCAATAACATTCCCCGTTAAACAGCGTAGTTATTACTGACAGCCTCTTCACCATCTGAGCCTATTTAGGGTGGCAGACAACGTTCAAGTGAAGGAGAAATAGACACAGCCTTTTTTTTTGGACTCATTTGCACATTTTCTCGGCAAGCCAAAAGCACTTTTTTTTTTCTTTTTTGTCTTTGTTGATGTGGAACGTAGAACTGTAACTTCTTCTTTTCACTTGTCAGTTTAAATATCACTTAATGTTTATGCAAAGTGTTCTTCATAAAGGTAATCTTCTCAAATCCCGTTATTTCTCTGGTCTTAATGGCAACACTGTCGAGAGCTCCTAGCTGCTGTAAGTGGTTATTTTTTGTCTTTTGGTAAGTGGTACCTTAGGGGTGGGTGGGTGGGGGGGGGGGGTTATTTGGTACTGTCAGCTTAAACTGCTCATTTACTCCACTACCCTGGGCCTACCATGGGGGAGGATGAGTCGAGGCTGTTATCCAAATCTCATCCATGCTTATCATTCAAACGGCTCGTTTCCCTGGTGCTCCCTCGCTCCCTTCCACTCGTACCCCTGAGCCTCTTTATTTGGACCACACCTTTCCTAAGTGTGTATTTATCCTCCCTCCTCTATCACCTACCGCAAATGCTAAATGGCGATTGGAAAACGCTTTGTGTCTTATTAATGGCCAGAAATGTGAAAAGTGCTGTAATTTGCCGGGCTGGGCTCTTATTGGAGGCGAGGGCTCCTAAGTGGGTGCTTTAGTGCAGCCCAGAGAAACCTGTTTGTCCTTGACATCAAATAAAGAGCTGAACCGCTAATATATTTGCCTGTTATGTTTTTCTATTTTTTATTGTTTTGCCGTGTTTGCCCTCAGGCAATTACAGGAGAGAGTTGTGTTTCTCAATCACCCGGCTGCGCTGTACATAAAAGCCCCCCCCCACCATCCACCCACCCGGCCATCTCAACCCCCCCTGCCGCCGCCGCCACCCTCTTCTCTACGGCCGTGGAGAAGGATGAGTAATAAAAAGGAGAGAACGACTTGTCAGCGTTAAAAGATTATGTGTGTCCCCCCCCCCCCTCCAAAGGCAGAGTCGTGTTTACAGGCTTGAGTGGGTGCTCGCCAGGCCGAGGCCGAGGCTGATTGCACCAGAGTACCCTGTCAGCCTGTGATTTGTCATGCACTTTATCATCCTTGTCACTCCACAGAGCGTTGTCATAGGTAACGTATCGCCCGTTCGCCCTCCCCACCTTCCCCCATCTCTGTGCTTTGTAGCCAGTCGGTGTAGGAAATTTGTATTTACTTTGGGGGAGTGTAATTTGTTCCTCATGGATAATATGACCCTTAGCGGAGCCGGATCATGGGTTAGTTGAAGTGATATTTTCCGGTAATGGTAGTCGTACATCATTGCTGTCAGCCCGGGTTAGGAGGCGACCACATTACAGCTCCATTTTAGCACTGCAGGCATCTGGGATTATTTTCCATAACCAAGTATGACATGACCGCTCTGCAGAGTGCATTAAATTTTTACTAGCTTTTTTTCCTCCCCCGGCAACTTCTGTGCCCACCCCCCTCCGGAACGGGGTCCCCGGTCTGCCACAGTGATGGATGCCCCCCCGAGTCCCCCGCAGCCCTCGCCAAGGTTAGCCGGTGTCACAGACCTACATGGGTCCCCTCCGTCCCACACCCGGCAAATCCCAGCTCCCTCCGAGACGCACGCTCGCCTGAAGCAGACCCCGGCCGCCCCCCGCCTCGCTCTTCCGCTCGCCTCCACACCTACACAAACCGAGGAGGCGAGAGAGGGAGGGGAATGAAAAGAGCAAGCATTTATTCCCAATAACAAGAACCAATACAATGAGCTGCTGCGGATGTGGAGAAAATATAAAATAAAAAACACCCTGACATTTGTCCTGCCGGGCATATTTTCATAGGAGTCCTTTCTAACAAAAGAACCAACCCTGGCCGGGCCTAAAAGACAGGAAAACACGACCACCTTTCACGTCCCTTACTCTCCTCCTCCTTTCATCTCCACCTTTGGAAGATGAATGTCACATCATGTGGTCCTCAGGCAGAGGACAGGCAGGCGGATGGAGGAGAGGGCGAACGAGGCACGGGTTCCCGCGTCGTCCCCCTGCCTCTCCTTCGCCGGCAAGGTCAGTGCTGTAAATGCCACCCCTTGCCATTGACAAATGGTCGCTTACCCCCCCCCCCCTCTCTGCCCCCCCCCCTCCCCGTCTGGTAATCAGCAGGGTCCCAAAGGTGGGCGAGCAGGCGGAGCTCATTAGTGTGCCTCAGATGAGGAATTAATGTGGAGACCCAGGGCCTGGCAGAGAGTAGTAGTGGGGAGGGAGGGGGAGGGTTTGGACGCTGTCTGATGGATAGCCAGGTCAGCAGCTCACACTCCCCAGACAGCCTCCACACACATGGCCATCCTCCCCGCTAAGCTGCCCGCCCCCTCTGCCTCCCTCCTAGTCCTGTCCGGCCCCCCCTCCCCGCCCTCCCTTCTCCCCAGCTGTACAGTAATGACACGACAGCGTCCGGCACAGCGGAGGGAAAGGTCACCGTGCTGGGGAGGGGCGGGGGGACTGACATGGCAACAATTAAATATAGCCCCTGTAAGTTACGCATAATTTGACGTAATTTACATTATTTATTCGATTAGAAATCATAACATTTTCATAATTGATTTGACATATTTAATTATGTTTCCATTCCCATTCCAGTAAAATATGGAATAAGATTTTGATCTTTATATTTTATATATCTCTTTCTTCATCATGAGATGTTTCTGCTGTGTTTTGAATGTAGCAACATTAGTCGCCCTCGTTCTCTACAGAATAGCGCTGGTGGTCGTTTAGATCCAATAGCCGGGGTCTTCCATGGTTACAGAGTGTGAACAGTTCACCTCCTCCCCCCAGCTCCTCTCTCCGTGTTGACCCATTTCGCCGCCCTCCGAGCGGGGAGAGCCTGTCCCCCGGGTCCCTCAGCCATCCCAGCAGGCGCATCCTCATTCTGTCACCGCACATCTCCCCTTGCTGACGCTCAAGCTTTGAAACAGGACAATCATCGGAGTGCCATTACCGTCCACTCGGCGCTCCCCCGAGCCCTCTGCCGGCTTGTCTCGCCGCCGCGTTGCAGAGCTGGTGAACCGGCCCAGGGGGATCGCTCTGACACGGCCGCTTCTCCCCTCGGACTGGCCGGCCCCCGGCGGCCGTTTTGATGGGCCCTGGGCGTTGGCTGTAGGAGCGGCTTCCTGAGGGAGCCTTAGTCAGCTGCCGCCGGTCCCGGGGGGTCCTAAAACAAAGCCCCCCACCCCCCCCCCTCAACGTCCCCCTGGTACCAACGTCCATCCCGGGCAGCTGGTAGCCGTGGAGATAACAACGAGGCAGAGCCACTCTACTACCCCCGCCGTTCCCGTGGGGAGAAATCCGGCTGTCGTTTGTTGTGCAATTTGCTGAGAGGCCGGGTGTCCATCGATAGATAGCCACTAAGTAAGCATGCTGGAACAACCAGAAAAGGATCACTTTCACAGGAGAAGTATTGGGTTTGTTCCGGCTGTTGTGCCGATGGAGGACAGTGAGCATGTTGTAGTGCGCCAAGCAGGTAGGCATAGGCGGAAGGTTAACCTTATTATTTTAGTGCAGCAAAAAAGCATTCACTTGTTGCTTGTAGTATTTTCTTTTACAAAGGCGTCCTTCACTTTGCCTTGGCCATGCACTTGTACTATTCCTTTTGTACAGTATAAGCAAGATGCAAGACTCGCTTTGTGATATTATATGCACCCCAGTGTCTCACCCGTGCCTCTGGACTCGTCTACCTCATCATTCAGTTGTGCTCAACAATAAAAGGCAATAATGCACACGTTTGAATAGGACAAGGTTGCCAAGTCCTTGGAATTAAGTTAAGGAAAAAAAAACACACACTCTTACGTGAGTAATGTTTCCAAGGCCGAGTTACAATTCCCAATGCAAACCGAGAACTCTGGCAACGGGAAAATAATTCAATCAGCTACAAAAATCATAAGTACAGTGTTTGAATGAGATATTTCTTCCTGTGGAAAGAAAGGCAATTTCCATCTCTCCTGACCTGGGAAAGAAATATGTCCCGGGCAAATTGTGCCAATATATCACAGCATCTCTGCGATTCACCAGCTACAAAGGAAAAATGCTGAGCTCCATGTATACACTGCTGCAAGTTCAGTTGTACTCTAGATAATCAAAGTCATTTCTCACTCAAGTTATTTTAGTAACTCACAAGACTTTGACCACAGCCGTTATGTAAAAAGGCATGCGGTAGAAATGGCACTCCTAAATTTTGCGTCACACTGTTAACATAACCCACCACTAAAATAAGCGTCAGCTGGGCAGCATGGGAAATACAACACCCATGCTACTAGACAATATATAACCCACCAAATTACAACAGCGAGTATTTGAACATCATTGACCCGTGACTTAACTCCTTAACTCCATTGGGAGTCAGTGGTCCGGTGTTATGACATTACGACAACCAGACCGAGATGTTCGGAATAGAGGAAAGGGGGTGTAGGGGTCCGGAACGTTCTGCTCTGTGTCAAGCCAATGAGAGTGAGATGTGCCCCGGCTCTTCAGGAGACTGGCCTCATTTATATTTATGAGGCAGCGTTGTCAGTTACCTGCTTTTAATAATGCATGTTGCTAGACCTTGGGTTCAAACCGCAGTCTTTGGAAACGGCCCCCTTAAAATAAAATAAAAATAAAAAAAGATCTGTTGTTATTATGCAGAGGTCCTTCCCAGTGCCTATCTGCTCTCCCTCGTCCCAGACTTCCATCTAGCTCCCCCTCTCTCTCTCCTTCTCCTTTTCCGTGCGGGGAGGGAGTTCTCGACACACCAAGGTTAAACTTTCTCGCTGTGCTCGGTGGATGTCAGTCAAAGCCCACTCAACTAGGCAACAGCCCCCCCGGTGACCGGCCAGTCACTCACACACAATCCTCTGCCCCCTCATTGCCCTTTTGTCAAGCCAAAGATTTCTGCAGGCACTCACTTCAGAATGGACTGCCTTTCGCAGACACCCCCCACTCCTCCTGAATAGTAACCTTGATGCACCCACACAACAGTTGCATCCCTATTGCAAAGGCTAGCTTTCACCAAGAGCACTTTGTATTGTGTTGGGCTGCTGCTTTTTCCTTCACACGCAATGCAGCGGGGGTGAGACTGTGAGGCATTCCATACAAATCCAACACGTTTTATTTCAACAACAAGGGGTTGGGTGTTTTGGCTGAATACAGGCCTGAGTTAGAAAAGTAAAATAATAAAGCTAAAAGTGAGACTAAGCAATGTATCAATTGCTGATTAGAGCATTTATGCAGTTGTAGTTGCAGATTCTGTAAGAGCTTATGGCTCCTAGTGACTCCATTTTTTAATGGTCCCCTCATCCCTCATGTGTAGTCCCCTGGGAAGAACCAGGTCACCACAGAGGAAGAACCAAAACCATGGCTTATGACAACAGAGTGACAACAACGCTGTCCCAGCATGCACAGCAGCCACCGCAAACGATCCTATCACCACAGAAAACTCAGAAGGGGGAGTGGTGGTGGTGGTGGTGGTGATGTGTGTGTGGTGGTGGTTGGGGGGGGGGGGGCATTCCCTCCAGTGTCCCCCGTTGTCTGCCCCCTCCAACCACCACCACAGAGCTCGTTAGAGAGCCCACGTAATTAGGCGGCGGCGCTTGTCACCGACGGGCCGGGTCAGGGAGGCATGTCCAAACCCTGTCCTGATTGCTCCCGGGGGATTTATTGACAAAACAGGAGAGCACTGCGTGTTGGGCTCTAATTATGTGTACAAGACATAGACGGCCCCAGGGAAATTAAATGAAATTCCCCAGCTTGATGGGCCCTCCCCTCCCCTGGGATCCATTTTGGATCTTTATAAGCCCCGCCATTGTCTGCATTTATGAGGCCACTGTGCCGGGCCGGGCCCCGGCTAACTGCTTTTAAGTGCTCTCTGCTCACAAAGGCGATGCATCAATGACTAACGATTGGAAATTGCCTTGCCGTTGGGATCTCTGTCGCGTTGAACGCGGGCACGGTGGCAAAAATACAGTTGACCCAGTGCATCTCGCTAAGCTACTAACTAGAAGGTGTCACATGCAAAGCCCTGCCTCCCCCCCTGCCTCTCACTGTGTGTTCTCAGCTCCCTGTCATGACTCCTCCTCTGTGCAGAGATGTCTCGGCACCTTAGCCGTAATTCCCCCTGCCCCAGATAGCCGACAAGAATTGATGTCCCCCCTTGCTTGTGCAAATGAAGTGATAAGGGGTCTCACCCAGATTACACAGAGCCTAAGTGGCTCGGAGGAAGCTTATGGAGATTAATGAATTCATGAGGCAGGCTGACAGTTTCTTAAAAAGCTATGTAATAAGGGATAAATCACACTGTTACCATTTGGCCCCCAAATGATTCCAAATGAAAGGCAAGGGAGACTGAGCTCACGGGAGGCAATTGAACCTGCATGCAGACTGGTGACTAGCCCCTTTTCTGTGTAATCAGTCTGTACCCCAGTGGCTGCTTCCAGAACAGCAGAATATTCCTTTTGATTCCATTCTAGAAGGATAGGCTGTCGTTGGATTGGCCTGGCAGTGGGGCAGGAGACATATTCAAAAGTGGTTCTATTGATCAACCCTGCTGCCATTAATTATTCAATGCATGTCACATGAAATGGTCATCAAGCATCTCTTGATACATTTGTTGGCATTATGTCCAAAGCCTCAGTTCCTTTTGTTATAGTTAACCTAGGATTGTGCTTAGTCTATTAGCTATTGTCAAGCTGGGAAAAATATTTATATCAGCGTACACGTTGATAAAAAGGACTGCATAGTAATCGGTTCTTGTCTCTCAAGGCTACTGTTAAAATGATTTACAAAAGAACCTACTTTGATTTTACACAGCCCTTTACCATGTACTCTTCTGTGCTTCCGCCCAATTGTTATTGTGTGCGTACGTGCGTGTGTGGTATTAAGCCTCTTTGTTCATTGGAAGGCCTCTCCTGGCCAGACAGTAGAGCCTCCAGCACATCAGGCTCCCTATTCTAACGGGGAGCCGTGAGTGGAAAGGTCAGGCCGTCTCGTTGATACGGCGCTCACGCTGCTCTCTGCTTAATTAACCGTGGGCCGGCAGAGCCATGCCATGCCATGCCATGCCATGCCAGCCCGGACCGGGCCACGTCGCGCAGGCCCCGCGGCCATGCAGCCAGCCAGCTAGCAGGCTACATACAGCCCTCACACGGCTGCCACATTGTTATCAACACTCCCAGAGAAATAATTGGCGGGAGATGCAGATGCGCGGGTCCTGGCGTTGCCGGCCCAGGGACAGGGAAGCGAATGTGTTTGGAATGGCAAGTGGAGGTGACTCATGCTGGCAGCGCCAGCCATAATGATATTTCTGTTTGGCATGCCACGGAACGGGGCGAACAGACAGGGGGAATGTCTGCGCTCCGGCTAATAGGAGGGTGGCATTTCAGCGTGCGGGCGCCTTGTGCACCGGCGGGGTGTTAGGAGATTTACCTTCTGCCATCCCCAGCCCAGACTCCAATTTCATAATGTCTATCAGGGCTGTGCGCGCAGTTCATCCCTCAATTTAGCCTTCCTCTATCTCTCTGTCTTGCCTCCTACTTACTTTGCCTCCTCTCTCCAGCTTTGCAGTCAGACAAGGAGCACACACGCACACACACACACTCACACGCCGACATAACACGCGCATGCATAGCAACGCTCGCTCAGGCGCGCATGTGTGCTGGCAGCTCTAAATAACAAAGCGGAAGATGTGCCCTTTGGTGGTGAGATAGCTCATTACCTATGAGCGACCTTCCATCTGCACTCATGGCTGCTCTGGGAGCCATTACGATTATGATGGAAATCTCACAAGCCATTACTGGGAGGCAGCAGAGGGCTCACTGCAGCCACACTAATGGACTCATTTGTAATTGGGAGAGAGGGGAACGACTCTGCTAGCAAGCAGCGGCTTTGTATGATGGAGTATGAAGGAGCGCACGCTAGATTTGACAAATGAACAGGGGGTTGTCGTCTTTGTGCGAGCGTGTGCCGTCCTTCCTCTCCCCCGGGGGGCGGAGGTTAGAAGGGAGGGAGGGGCGTGGATGGAATCTCCTGAGACCCTGGCTCAGGGCCTGGGGAGTTTTTTTAATGATCAAATCTGTATTGAGCGACGGTCGTTCCAGACCCTCTAGACTGTCCTTTTTTCCCGGTTATTTATTTGTACATGGGTTTTATTATTTTTATGTTATTATCTGGGAAAGTGAACTGCCATTTATTTAATTTTTCTTATTATTGTTAATTAAATATGATTCCTTGTTTTCCCTTTCCCATTTCCCTGAGGCGTTGCCACATACCGTGGTTATAATTTGCTTATTGTGGCTTGATTCCAGGAACATTATGGTAACCATGAGCATTAGCGTGACACAGAAAATTGAGTTTAGTCAGGTGGAAATACGACAACGCAGCCTAAAAAAACCCATTAGCTCAAAATAATGGCTCTGAGTATTCCCAATAGTTGAAAGACAAAAAGAAAGCATATTTAAATTCAAGGACAAAACACACCGAATGGTAATCACCTTTGCTACGTGGCGCCATATCTGTTGTGTTGCTGGTCCATTTCCCGGCTGTTTGGCCAACAGGACTTTGCATTCGAATGCCTATGTTTATACAAGGTGGCTCCCGTGCCATTGAGCTGACAGGCATGAATCAAAGAGCAAGAGAAAGAGGGGGGGGCTGGGCTTGGTGGAGGATAAGGCTAATAAGATAGCCTTGACCCAGTTGATTTATAGATTCATTTGTGTGCTTGTTTAGGAACCAGATCTGCATTATTCATGTGCGCAGAGCAGCCGGCGTGAGGCTGTTAGCCGGTTAACCCCTGCACAGGTCAGGCCACATTATTTTAATGGCCAATGCCTCCCCTGTCCCGTCGGTGGTGAGAAGGGAGAGACATAATGCTGCCGGTTTATCCCATCCAGAGAGCCGGGGCTGTGCAGGGAACCGGCGTGGCGAGGGCATTACTATTCAATTAGGTCCGCAGAAGGTACACAAAGCGTGGGCGCTTTAACACTCACAAGAGGCAGGTAATTGGTAACAGGACGACACAACTCCTGCGTGACTTTTCGACTGCCCCCTTGAATTATTTATCTGCTTTTAGTGTTTTGGCAGCTGCCCTGAACGCAGACTACCACCACGTGCAAGCTTGCTTGTGTGTGTGCGCGTGCGTGTGTGTGTGTGTGTGTGTGTGTGTGTGTGTGTAAGAGAGAGAGAGAGTGAGGATGTGGGCGACCCCTTCTAATAGTTCTGCCTCGTAGCACAATGCCGAGCACACTGGCGGTGACATGCCGCCGTGGAGATCATTAAAGGTGTTTGTTCCGGCGACGGATGTGACAGCTCTAAACATCAATCTCTATTTAAGGCGCAGCCATAGGCGCGTTGAACACCCTCAACTGTAACTCTGTTTTCTCTCAGAAAGAATCTGACTGAGCGGAAAATTGTTAAGAACACGCCATCGCCGCCACCTGAAGATTCCATGCTTTTCAGTCAAATTGACTAGCAGGCGCGTCAATCAGGGACGGACTGTAGTCTGTCCTTTCTGCTGTACGACAGACCGGGGGAGGGAGGGAGGAGACAGGGCCATCCCGGCCAGGAGGCTGGGCCCGTGTCAGGGCCGCCCGTGCTGGATGTGCTGCTGCTCACAGGCCCGGCTTATCGCCCTGCCGGCTCGTCACTACAGGCCCGATTACGGCTGACAGCTCTCCGACCGCCGATAAAAGAGGGAGCGTTAAAGAAAAACAGAGTTTGACGCGTCGCACCAGTGTGTCTCTCCTCCTTCAGTTGTCCCCCATCCCCTCCTCCTCCCTCCCCACATCTCTGCCACCTCCTTCCCGCGCCAGGGTGTCAAAGCTGTCGAGGGGAGGGGGGGTGTGTGGGGGGGGAGTGACATCACAAGGTTTTGCAGGCAGTCTCCAGGCTCATCACGTCAGGAGCAGCCTGTCTTGTGTCAGGCTTCCCCCAGGCAAGCTGTGATCCAGCCTTCGTCTCTCCACATCAAGATTTCTTGGAGAGGCGAGGGAGGAGGAGGGAGGGAGGGAGGGAGAGGTGGGGGAATTAACAGAATGTTTCTCCATCTTGTTAACTGACAGCATCGTTTGTTAAAGCGCCATTCCAGAAAGGGGAGCGGGTGAAATGCTTTCGGATTGGCAGGAGTGGAGACTTGGCAGGGAGAAGTGTTGTGAATTATCGCGCGTACTGCGGATGAGGTGCAGGATCTACTGCTTTTTTTTTTTTTTTGCCTCGCATGGTCCTCCTTCTGAAAACCCTTTTGAAGTGTCACCGGGAAAGAAGCATGGAGGAGGACTTGATTAAAATGGCGAGCGGAATGTGTGCAGCCCATTTGCATACAGCCCCAGCCGCGCCAGAACATTTCGCTTTGCGTGCCCATGTTCAGGGGGTTTGAACGCCTCGGTCCAAGGAAACGGCACACAAGCTGCCGCCATTTGTCATCCTGTCCTCCACCAGTAGCCCTGCGTGCCAGCAGCCCACTCTCCCCTCCCCCGTTGGGGGACCCCTCTCTCTGCTCTCCCCGCGTCTCCCCCTCCCCGGGTGAATCTCCCATCTCTGGGATCTGGCCTGCTGTCAGCTCATTTGGACGGGCAGAGGGAGCGCCTCGACAGAGAGGGCTTTTGATTCGCGTCTCGTTTATTTGAACTGATCTGCTGTGATTAAGAGCTCCGTGTCTCGTTATTCTCTTTTGGAGAGGATCGTGGGCCCCTGCCTTTTGCCAAAATATGTGAATAATTAGAGCGCAGGCGTGAGCCGCGCCAAAGCCACGGGAAGCATTCGCTCTCCTTATTAGATTCACTTAAACGGCGTTGTATATCAGGGCTGCCAGTGGGCACTGCCAGGCCGCAGACTCATGCCCAGGCCCAGGGTTCTGGCAGCCGGTACGGCGCGCGGCAGAGAGAGAGCGCCGAGAGGCGGCTGAGAGGCGGCGTTGTGCTGCACTGCGGTTTGTTTCGGGTCCTCCGCTTCGCACCGCGAGGCCATTGTTTGGAGTCCTGGTGGAGGCGTCTCAGATAAACGGGGCGCTCTCTGCGGGGAGACGCCGCCGCTGCTGGGCTGGACGGGGGTGGGGGAGGGGAGAGAGAGAGAGAGAGTGAGAGAGAGAGAGAGAGAGAGAGAGAGAGAGAGAGAACCAGTCCGCACAGAGGCCATTTTTTCCTTTCTCTCTTCCAGCGATCTGTTGTTTCACGGGACGCAAGCAACGACAACTTCAACGTCGAGGCATGGGCGCGTTGATTAATACCAGCACTCCGCCGCCTTTTGTCGAGTCAATCGAGCTCTATTATGAGTTAAGAAGGCTTGTCCCCTTCAAGTGTTTAGAGCGTGCCGGATCACGGGCACAGATATCGGGGGGCTGGTGCAGCCGACGGCTGCAAGGCTGCCATTAGCCGTGCCGTAAGAGTTGAGCCTGAGTGCCACTCCATTGTTCCATCAAATTTGAGATTGCAGGGTTGAGGGAAAAGGGGAAATGGCGCACACGTAGGTGGCGGAGCGTCGATAGCCTTTTTCCCCGGGAAGCTCAATCAGAGCCTCAATTCAGCACCTTGTCAAGGAGCAGGAGCGACCAATCAGAACGCATTGTTCCTCGGGGGGATAATGGGGCTCTCCCAGCCTGTGACGAGTTCTACCCACAACCCACCTGGGTGACAAAGTGACTGGGCCGCCAGCCATCGACACATTTCTCTTTTTGTCTGTATTTTTGTCGCTGCAGCAGCTCATGAGACGGTTTGCGCCTCCTGTTGGTCGTTCGAGAAACCTTGTCGTTTCCTTCACAAAAGGCCACCGGAGGTATGAAGCCGGGTCGTTGATGAGGAGGCCTGGTGGGGTCCAGTGGGGCGGGGGGGTTGCAGGGCCCAGAAAAACCTTCTCGGCACGCAGCACTGCTTTGGACGCTGCCGCAGCTTCTCGACCTTAAATAAACGCCGCGGCGTGGGCCCTGGGAAGATGGATGAGGATCATGAGCGGTGGCTGCGGGGTGGGGGAGAGAGACCGGGGGCCATGCTGCAGGGGAACGGGAGGGGAGGAGGAATGAGGGGGGGGGGCACGGGGAAGATGTATGGCCCCCAGCCGGCAGAGCAGTAGAAAACAGAGGTCCAGACTAATGATCCGCGGCCTGATCGTTATGGCCCCCACAGAAAGGATTGGCGCGAGGTGCAGTCCCCGGGAAATCAATTCCCAGGAAGTGCCTGAGTCCCGGCTGTAAATCACGGGAGTGCGGAGGGAGAGCCGCGCGGCGGGCGTGGATGAAAGACGAAGAGTTTTCGGGGGGGGGGGGGGGGGGGGGGGGGGGGGGTTTGGTCTTTTTGTCAAAACCCCCAAA
>JAVQJS010102198.1:0-23682 GCA_036024795.1 Galaxias rostratus
GACATCTTTTGGAATAGCCAACCCCACGTTCCAATTGGCTAGGGTAGCTGCAAAACGCCAAACGGCATTTTGGATCCCCCCCCCCCCCCGTGTAGTCATGTCGGTTTGTGTTCTTCAAACCGCAAGTACCAACATGCATTTGGAGGGAGTAGTCACGGGGTTGCAGCTTTTTGACAGCGCACATGCGAAGCTGACATCAGTCGAGTCGGGATTCAGGAAGTGGATGCGTGGAGCACCACCCTTGTTTCTTTGTTCAGTGGCTAGTGTCCGTTAGATCGTTGGTAACGAATCGTTATAAAATATGTCTGACGGCGGAGGGGGCGATGATAGCTCTGGCACCATGGAAGTGTCTGCAGCTGTGCAAACGGTTGCCGATACATCCGTGCTACAGAAGCACATTCGCAAACTTATCCCTTTGCTACTGGAAGATGGCGGCGAGGCTCCGGCCTCCTTGGAAACCGCCCTAGAAGAAAAAAGCTCTGTGGAGCAGATGAGGAAATTTCTGTCAGATCCTCAAATTCACACCATTCTAGTGGAGAGAACCACTTTGAAAGGTTTGTTTTGCCAATAAATACAATACAGTTTTTTGTGTTGGTGGATAACGTTACGTTAATTTAGCCAGCGAGAGACTAAAGATGGCTAATTTACGAGTAATAGACAAGCTAACTGATGACGACTGTGTCAATTAGTTTGTAGAGAATAGATTTAATGATGCCTTATGATGTGACAAGTGTACACCTACTGCACTATGACAATAACGTAACATAGTGGCCTAAGTTCGTTTAAACGTCAAATTAATGCTTTTTGCAACTTCTGATTATATCGGGTGTTATCGCATGAAAGAGACTCTCTGTTTGAGTTCCGATTCCTGACACTTGAGGCCAGGCAAGTTGGAATCATGTGAATATCTTGTGCGGCTGTGAGTGACTAAACCCACTGTTCTCTTGAGTGCTTTTTTTTCCTGAAAATAGCTTCGATTTCATAATTGTCCACTACCGCAATGCGGACATCCAAATGACAAGGGGTGGAGATGGAGGGTGCACCTTCGCAACACGATCCCATTCAAACATGAAGCGATAATGTTTTAAACAGTATTGCCCTATTTTGAATTTAAAACGTTAACACAATTAGGTTTGCCGTGTGCGTGTGCGTGTGTGTGTGTGAGAGCGAGAGAGAGACAGACACTGGGCATTTTGATGACTATTTTGTCTACTTTTGCCAGAGGATGTTGGTGATGAAGGAGAGGAGGAAAAGGAATGTATCAGCTACAATATTAACATTGACATCCATTACGGCCTAAAGTCAAATAGGTAACCAATGTGAACCACTTTCCTTGGCAGCACTATGCATTATTATGCTCCATTTGTATTTTTTAATGTTCACAATTTCATCTTATTTAGCTTCATTCTGTCTTGAATCATTTTAAATGTTTTAATTTTGTTATTTTATTGCTTATGTTTTTCCATTTAACTCCAACTGCACAGCCATAAATGTTAAATCTATAAACTATTAGCTATAGTACTACTTCAGTATGAGTCTGTCTAAATACAAATGTATTTTTTTAGCCTGGCTTTCATTAAGAGAACTGGCGTCATCGATGCGGATAAGCCCATATCTACCCAGGTCCGTGTGCTGACGCTAAGTGAAGACTCTCCCTATGAGACGCTGCATTCCTTCATTAGCAATGCTGTGGCTCCATTCTTCAAGTCCTATATCCGGGAGTCTGGAAAGGCAGACAGGTAAATTTAGATAACATACTGTTAATTAAGATGTCATTCAAGCTAGTATTTCTATTAATCATTAACCCAATAGTTTGTGTGCTGTGTACCCAAGATGTGGGTACCTTTTGTCAATTACAGTGAATATTTTGTACGAGTAATTGGATCCCTCATTTTCTCGTTGTTATCCTCAGGGACGGGGACAAGATGGCTCCATCAGTGGAGAAGAAGATTGCTGAGCTGGAAATGGGCCTTCTCCATTTGCAGCAAAATATTGAGATCCCAGAGATCAGCTTACTGATCCACCCAACAATCTCCAATATTGCTAAACAGTTGTATGAGCGTGGAGAGAAGCCCAAAGTCACTGATTTTGGAGACAAGGTTGAAGACCCCACCTTCCTTAACCAGTTGCAGTCTGGAGTAAATCGCTGGATCAGAGAGATTCAGAAGGTGAAAAACTAATATGGACTGACTAATTTAAGATGTTTTAACCCCTGTTAGCAGAGCAGAATCGTTTGTATTACAGTTCATGTATACTCTTTAATATATTAATATAATAACATTACTGTGTTAGCTGATAAAAATAACTGATTAACTTTCCAATAAGGATGTTGATAAAGGTCAATATTAATGTATTTTTTCCTTTCCAGGTGACAAAGCTTGATCGGGACCCAGCTTCTGGCACAGCCCTGCAGGAGATCAGTTTCTGGCTGAATCTGGAGCGTGCCCTAAACCGCATTCAGGAGAAGAGGGAAAGTCCTGAGGTGCTGCTCACCTTGGACATCCTCAAGCATGGCAAACGCTTCCATGCGACCGTCAGTTTTGACACCGACACCGGTGAGTATGACTTGCACACAGTTCAATGTTCACTTATTTGGTTTTGGTCAGACGTCTTGACCCCACTTTGCCTTTGGCTGTTTTTGGACCCGCCCCAGTTCTGTCACAATGAAGTACATTTTCAAAGGTTGTTCAGGCCTGCACTTTGTCATAACACATAATGTTCTTTGTCTTTCCCAGGTCTGAAGCAGGCTGTGGAGACGGTCAATGACTATAACCCTCTGATGAAGGACTTTCCTCTAAATGACCTGCTTTCCGCCACGGAGCTGGACAAGATCCGCCAGGCACTGGTGGCAATCTTCACCCATCTGAGGAAAATCCGTAACACCAAATACCCCATCCAGAGAGCCCTACGTCTCGTGGAAGCCATATCCAGGGACCTGAGCTCCCAGCTGCTCAAGGTGCTGGGTACCAGGAAGCTCATGCACGTTGCCTACGAGGAATTTGAGAAGGTGGGTGAAGTAAAAATCTATTTACATCAGTTTTTAAGTTGTTTTGATGCATTAACAAATGCCTCTTACAAATACACTGAGTGAAGGAACTCTAAACCAACACACCAGCTACATCTAAATTATTCTATAATACTTATTTGTTGGGTTCGACTAAACCAAACAACTTTATATTCCATTTCTAGGTCATGGTAGCTTGCTTTGAGGTGTTCCAGACATGGGAAGATGAGTACGAAAAACTGCAGGTGCTGCTTAGGGATATAGTGAAGAGAAAGCGTGAGGAAAATCTGAAGATGGTTTGGCGTTTAAGCCCCGCCCACAGGAAGCTGCAGGCACGCTTGGACCACATGAGACGTTTCAGGCGGCAGCATGAACAGTTGAGAGCTGTCATTGTTCGTGTGCTCAGGCCTCAGGTAACTCAAACAACAAGGGCTTTCAACTGAATATGCATACAAATTAGATTGACACCACAGCTTTAGCAACACGTTTTATTTTTGTCTTCTTGGTGAACCTAATGTGTTGCGCTTCTCTCCGTCTGTAGGTGTCTGCAGTTCCACAGCATGCCCCTGGAGAGGCTGTGGAGACCCCAGACCTAAAGGTGGCAGAAGTCCTTTTTGATGCAGCTGATGCCAACGCTATCGAAGAGGTCAACCTGGCTTATGAGAACGTCAAAGAAGTCGATGGCCTAGATGTGTCCAAGGAAGGAATGGAAGCCTGGGAGGCGGCCATGAAACGTTACGATGAGCGCATCGACCGCGTGGAGACCCGCATCACAGCCCGCCTCCGCGACCAGCTGGGCACAGCCAAGAACGCTAACGAAATGTTCCGCATCTTCTCCCGCTTCAACGCTCTCTTTGTGCGTCCGCACATCCGCGGGGCCATCCGTGAGTACCAGACCCAGCTGATCCAGCGTGTCAAAGATGACATCGAGTCGCTCCATGACAAATTCAAGGTCCAGTACCCCCAGAGCCAGTCGTGTAAGATGAGCCACGTGCGAGACCTTCCGCCCGTGTCGGGCTCCATCATCTGGGCCAAACAGATCGACCGGCAGCTGACGGCGTATATGAAGAGGGTGGAGGACGTGCTGGGGAAAGGATGGGAGAACCATGTGGAGGGGCTGAAGCTCAAGCAGGATGGGGACAGCTTCAGAGCTAAGCTCAACACACAGGAGATCTTTGACGACTGGGCCCGCAAGGTTTGAATTTCATCCAATTAATTTGACTTGTCATATGAATGATTTCTTCTGGTTTTTTTTGTGTGTGTGTTTGTAGTTACTCACTTTTTTACCCCCTATATTTAGGTCCAGCAGCGCAATCTAGGCGTGTCTGGGCGCATCTTCACCATCGAGAGCAGCCGTGCCCGTGGGCGCACAGGAAACATGCTGAAACTGAAGGTCAACTTCCTTCCCGAGATCATCACCCTGTCCAAGGAAGTGCGCAACCTCAAGTGGCTGAGTTTCCGCGTTCCCCTCGCCATCGTCAACAAGGCCCACCAGGCCAACCAGCTCTACCCCTTCGCCATCTCCCTGATCGAGAGTGTGCGCACCTACGAGCGCACATGTGAGAAGGTGGAGGAGCGATTGTCCATCTCCCTGCTGGTGGCTGGGCTGAAGAAGGAGGTGCAGGCCCTGGTCTCAGAGGGTATTGCTCTGGTCTGGGAGTCCTACAAGCTAGATCCATATGTCCAAAGGCTGGCTGAGACGGTGTTCAACTTCCAGGAGAAGGTCAGCAAGGGAGACCAGTCCCTTATATACCCATATTAACCACAAATTCTATGCATTGTGGAAGTACTTTTTGACGCTATTCATAAATCTAATTTGATATCAAATAAGCATTATGCAAAGAATGGATACGACAGAAACCTTTTTTTAAAAAGTACTATTTAAATAGGAATATTGTTTTGTTTGGTAGCTAACTAATATTGTTAATTTATAATTTTCCTGCTACTTTGTTCTGCTCAGGTTGATGACCTCCTGCTAATTGAAGAAAAGATTGACTTGGAGGTGCGGTCTCTGGAAACTTGCATGTATGAGCACAAGACCTTCTCTGAGATCCTCAACCGCGTCCAAAAGGCTGTGGATGACCTGAACCTCCACTCCTACTCCAACCTGCCTATCTGGGTCAACAAGCTTGACATCGAGGTCGGTGCAGCCAGACATCACCTATATTTGTTGTGGTGGTAGTTGTTCGCTTGTTATTTTAGATAGTTCAAGATTTATTGCAGGTAAACATTTAAAGACGGCTGCAATAAAATATATATCTTTTACAATATACAACATGTTTTACACCGACATTGATTGATTTGTTTGTTTAACATTATTTTTTCGGCTCCTAGCTGCTGCTAGTTTGGCTAACTGAGACGTTTCTCCCCTGTAGATTGAGCGTATCCTGGGAGTGCGTCTTCAGGCCGGTCTGAGAGCCTGGACACAGGTACTGCGGGGCCAGTGGGAGGACAAGGCTGACGTGGACATGGACACTGAGGCTCCACAGCTCAGCCACAAGCCTGGTGGAGAGCCCAAAATCAAGGTGAGGAGTCGACATACTTCTGATGTGTGGGTTTTAGGCCAGGGCAGGATACATTTGTGTTGTGATATGTATTGGGAAGATTGTATATATTAAAACCTTAGAGTTTTTCCGACTAGCTGCTAACACTTTCCTGCTTTGCAGAATGTGGTCCACGAGCTGAGGATCACCAACCAGGTGATCTACCTGAACCCCCCCATTGAGGACTGCCGCTACAAGCTCTACCAGGAAATGTTTGCCTGGAAGATGGTCATCCTCTCCCTCCCCAGGATCCAGAGCCAGAGATACCAGGTAAATGCAACAAAAACAAGTCATTACACAGAAAGAATAGTGTTGTTCTTGACACAAAGTGGACCGAAGGCACACCCCTGACCAATGGCTCGCTGTCGTGACTGTCAGGTTGGGGTCCACTACGATCTGTCTGAGGAGGAGAAGTTCTACCGGAACGCTTTGACCAGGATGCCTGACGGCCCCGCTGCTCTGGAGGAGGCCTACAACTCTGTCAAGGACAATGTCAACGAAGTGGAGCAGTATGTCAAGGTGAGGATCTCTTATTCAATAAAAGCAACAAGCTTTTGGGTTGTGCAGACATAACTACAACCATCACTAACAACTTCCCGTAAAAATGTCTGGTTGGATGGATTGTCCATGTTTCTGTATTGTGTAATCCTTACCACTCCTTATCCCTGCCTCTTTGTATTCCAGGTGTGGCTCCAGTACCAGTGCCTGTGGGACATGCAGGCTGAGAACATCTACAATCGTCTCGGCGAGGACCTCACCAAGTGGCAGGCCCTACTGGTCCAGATCCGGAAGGCCCGCGGCACCTTTGACAACGCAGAAACACGCAAAGAATTTGGACCTGTGGTCATTGATTATGGCAAGGTAAGAGTCGATGCCTTACATTTAGAATTGTGTCTTGTTGTATTCCTATTCTTACTCTGTTTAGTCTTGATTAAACCCTCTTTTCTGTAATTCTGAATTTAGTGTTATTTGTCCTCTGTAGTTTGGTACATTTGGTTTTATTAAAGTTATTATTTATTAGCTATTATAGTTAGAATTACTTTTGCTTGGCTAAATGTCCACATGTATGTGTCTGAGAACAGGTGCAGTCCAAAGTGAACCTAAAGTATGACTCCTGGCACAAGGAGGTGCTCAGCAAGTTTGGTCAGATGCTGGGAAATAACATGCAGGACTTCCACTCTCAAATCTCCAAGGTGAGGGCCATGTGACGTTACCCTCAGTCATGCTGATGTTACTACTTTGACCTTCTGTGGGACTTCTTTGTATTGATTGTGTTATCGTGTCCATCGTAGTCTCGCCAAGAGTTGGAGCAGCACTCTGTGGACACAGCCAGCACCTCTGATGCTGTCACCTTCATCACCTACGTTCAGACCCTCAAACGCAAGATCAAGCAGTTTGAAAAGAACGTGGACGTGAGTACAGGCACACATGGCAATAGCTTTTTTTTTTTAGGAAAACAACTACTTTTTTTCCTGTAACAAATGAAAAATGTGTTTACTCAAAATGTAATCCCGCGCGTGTCCCCTCCTCAGTTGTTCCGTAACGGCCAGCGTCTTCTGGAGAAGCAGCGCTTCCAGTTCCCCCCGTCCTGGCTTTACATCGACAACATCGAGGGCGAGTGGGGTGCCTTCAGTGATATCATGAAGCGCAAGGACACCGCCATCCAGCAGCAGGTAGCCAACCTGCAGATGAAGATCGTCCAGGAAGACAGAGCCGTGGAGAACCGCACCACAGATCTGCTCACAGACTGGGAGAAGACCAAGCCAGTCGGGGTATAGAAACAATAAATACATTTTTATTTATTTTTTGATGACCTGTCATATTGGTTATTTTGCTGATACAATTAATCTGTAAATTAATTGATTTATAACTTACATTTACAAAATGTCTACCCGACCACAGGGAAGCATGCGTCCAGAGGAGGCCCTCCAGTCTTTGACCATCTACGAGGGCAAGTTTGGCCGTTTGAAGGACGACCGGGAGAAGTGTGCCCGCGCCAAAGAGGCCCTGGAGCTAACAGACACTGGCCTTCTAAGTGGCAGTGAGGAGAGGGTGCAGGTAATGTCCTCAAATTCCCACATTGTTTTATAGACTAGCTGATTTGAATTAGGCGAACGTCTCTAATGGTTTTCTTGCATAATCGTGTTGTTCCTGTATTCACCTCTAGGTGGCACTAGAGGAGCTGCAAGACCTGAAGGGGGTGTGGTCTGAGCTTTCAAAGGTCTGGGAGCAGATTGACCAGATGAAGGAGCAGCCGTGGGTGTCTGTTCAGCCCCGCAAGGTAAAAAAGAGACTCTCTTTTTCACCCATATTCTGTCTCGTGTTCACCCTCTTTTCCCTGTAGTGATTTAACATGTGTGGATGTTTTGTGTTTGTAGCTGCGCCAGAGTCTGGATGGCCTACTGAACCAGCTTAAGAACTTCCCAGCCAGGCTGAGGCAGTATGCCTCCTATGAGTTTGTCCAGAGGCTGCTCAAGGGCTACATGAAGGTAAGAAATCAAATAGGTTTAGTTTAATATGCTTTATCGGACCACTAACTTACAGCGTTGGCGATTAATCGTCTTATGTTCATTTCTGCACTTCCCTGTGTTAGATCAACATGACGGTGATTGAGCTGAAGTCAGAGGCCCTGAAGGACCGGCACTGGAAACAGCTGATGAAGCGCCTACACGTCAACTGGGTCCTGTCTGAGCTGACCCTGGGTCAGATCTGGGATGTGGACCTGTTAAAGAACGAGATGGTGGTGAAGGACGTTCTGCTGGTGGCCCAGGGAGAAATGGCCTTGGAGGAGTTCCTCAAACAGGTGACAAGCGTCATATCTTCTAAAATACACATCTGGTACATGTGTAGCTCTGTTATAGATTTTTTTTTACTCTGGCTTGGACTCGAACGCTAAACGTGACTTATCCTACATCCTTCAGATCCGTGAAGTTTGGAACTCGTACGAGCTGGACCTGGTGAACTACCAGAACAAGTGCCGCCTGATCCGAGGCTGGGATGACCTCTTCAACAAAGTGAAGGAGCACATTAACAGTGTTTCAGCCATGAAGCTCTCCCCATACTACAAGGTCAGAGGAGGACTCAATTTATCACCAATCCAATGTCAACCGTAGTGCTAAGGAAAGGGCTAAATGGAGACCAGTGTTATTTGAGGTCCCTATACCAATGCGTCGCTCTTCCTCCCCTGCACAGGTGTTTGAGGAGGACGCTCTGAGTTGGGAGGACAAGCTGAACCGAATCATGGCTCTGTTTGACGTGTGGATTGACGTCCAGCGTCGCTGGGTCTACCTGGAGGGCATCTTCACAGGCAGTGCCGACATCAAGCACCTGCTGCCTGTGGAGACGCAGAGGTTCCAGAGGTGAGAAGTGGCGCTCTGAACGTTTGGAGAGGGGCGTTTGCCACGTAAAGACTTTAAAGAAATTAGATTAGATTCACGTAACTATTTGACTCTCTCTATTCCATCCTTTCTCAGTTACCCATCTTAACAATATATCTTTGCTTTTATTCCCTCCAGTATCAGTACGGAGTTCTTGGCATTGATGAAAAAAGTGACCAAGTCTCCCCTGGTGATGGATGTGCTGAACATCCAGGGAGTGCAGAGGTCCCTGGAAAGACTGGCTGACCTGCTGGGGAAGATCCAGAAAGCCCTGGGAGAGTACCTGGAGAGAGAGAGGTCGTCCTTCCCGAGGTAAGACTTGGGGGAGAATGTAAATAATAGACCTGTAATGTTTTTTTAAAGTAAGCCGTTACTTTATGAGAGGACACTACCCAGTTTTCCCCTTTCCCCAGGTTCTACTTTGTGGGAGACGAGGACTTGCTCGAAATCATCGGCAACAGCAAGAACGTCGCCAAGCTCCAGAAACACTTCAAGAAGATGTTTGCCGGCGTGTCCAGCATCCTGCTCAACGAAGACAACACGGAGGTGCTGGGCATCTGCTCTCGCGAGGGCGAGGAGATAGTCTACAAGACGGCCGTGTCCATCACCGAGCACCCAAAGATCAACGAGTGGCTGACCCTGGTGGAGAAGGAGATGAGGGTCACGCTGGCCAAGCTGCTGGCCGAGTCTGTGACCGAGGTCATGGCCTTCAACACGGGCGACTCCATCGACCTGGGGAAGTACATCAACTGGATCGACCGCTACCAGGTACGGATTGGATGAACCGGACGGTCACGGGGGACAGTGCTGGGATTGTTGTGATTTGATGTTAAGGGTAGGGTGTAAGCACAAGTGCTCACCGTCAATAATCTCCTTCTTTTATCTTCTTACCCCCTCTAGGCTCAACTGGTGGTTCTGTCTGCCCAGATCGCATGGTCTGAGAACGTTGAGACCGCCCTTACCACCATCTCTGGCGGGGGAGGCATGGCGCCGCTGCAGGGGGTGCTGTCCAACGTGGAGGCCACCCTCAACGTGCTGGCGGACACCGTGCTGATGGAGCAACCCCCTCTCCGCCGCAGGAAGCTGGAACACCTGGTCAGTGGATGGACTCGTCGATTGGCAGAGAACTCTTAGACAATAACAGAAGACAATTTTTGATTTACCAGAATTACAGTGTAAAATGGATGGATGGATTGTTAGAGAAAACACAATTCATATTTTAAAAAAGAAGACTTGATGTATGACTTGGAACTAATCACATGTTAGGATTCAGTGTCATCCTGAATCATGGTAATAACTTTTTTATATATTTTTTTCTTCCCCCCCCCCTCCAGATCACAGAACTGGTCCACCAGCGAGACGTGACCAGGACCCTGATCAAGAACCAGATCGACAACCCCAAGTCCTTCGAGTGGCTCAGCCAGATGCGCTTCTACTTCGACCCCAAGCAGACCGACGTGCTCCAGCAGCTGTCCATCCAGATGGCCAACGCCAAGTTCAACTACGGCTTCGAGTACCTGGGCGTCCAGGACAAGCTGGTCCAGACCCCCCTGACCGACCGCTGCTACCTGACCATGACCCAGGCCCTGGAGGCCCGCCTCGGAGGGTCCCCCTTCGGTACGGAGGAGGAGCTACAAAGCTGTGCTCACATACGTTGTCACCCGTGTTATGTTTGTGTTTCATAGAATGGTGAGATGACAGTTTGTGTTGTGTTTGTCCAGGCCCTGCCGGCACAGGAAAGACAGAGTCAGTCAAGGCTCTGGGCCACCAGCTTGGGCGCTTTGTCCTGGTGTTCAACTGTGACGAAACCTTTGACTTCCAGGTGTGTAGCTGTATATTCCATAAAAACTGTTGTAGCTTCATCAAGTATATTTATTCTAAGATGTAAAAAAAAAAATTGATCAGTTTGTTTAAAATTTTCAATCAATTCCTTGTCTTGCCATTGACCGTGTCCCTCATCCGCTGTGCAGGCAATGGGTCGCATCTTCGTGGGTCTGTGCCAGGTAGGCGCCTGGGGCTGCTTTGACGAGTTCAACCGACTGGAGGAGAGGATGCTGTCCGCCGTCTCACAGCAGGTCCAATACATCCAAGTGGCACTGAGGGAGCACAGCAACCCCAACAGAGACCGCAGTACGTTGACAACTGCTTCTAATCAGGACGCTCATTACTTAGGGCCCTTACTTTGTTCTAGTGAGATATATCCAATTCAAATGGGGTGTAACTTGAGATGTAATCAGTGTTCATTTGAGCAATGTCCCATCCAAACAATTGTAATACACATTGTACCTCATTGTCCCCGCCAGGTGCCCCCATCACAACGGAGCTGCTGAACAAGCAGGTGAAGGTGAGCCCTGAGATGGCCATTTTCATCACCATGAACCCTGGCTACGCCGGCCGCTCCAACCTGCCCGACAACTTGAAGAAGCTGTTCCGCAGCTTGGCCATGACCAAGCCCGACCGCCAGCTCATCGCCCAGGTCATGCTGTACTCTCAGGGCTTCCGCACCGCCGAGATCCTCGCCAAGAAGATCGTGCCCTTCTTTAAGTAAGACGTCTCCCTGGATTTTAGGTTGTTTATGCGTACAATTCAAGATGGCGTTGAAACCGTCCATGCGGAGTGTATGCGTGTTACGTTTTGCAAAATTCCACTCAGCGTCGTAAGCCACCCTCCTTCCTATGTGCAGGCTGTGTGACGAGCAGCTGTCCTCCCAGAGCCACTACGACTTTGGCCTGCGAGCTCTGAAGAGTGTTCTGATCAGCGCCGGGAACGTGAAACGGGAGCGAATCCAGAAGATCAAGAGGGAGAAGCGTGAGCGCGGAGAGGACGTGGACGAGAATGAGATCGCTGAGAACCTGCCCGAGCAGGAGGTGGGTAGTAGCTGCGGTGTGCTGTGCGTGGGCACCAATTAGGTAGTGTTTCATCGTTTTCAAACTTACTGAAGAAGGTTAAATGATATTCATTATAAAGCCGAAATAACCCGAATGACCGCACTTTTTTTGTAGACTTTTCATTTACAAGTTGACAAATTGTGTTGCCATTTGTAAGCAAGCAAGTTGAATTTAGCCACCAAAGTCTTTGTCATCTAGTCTGATGATTTACAAAGAAAGATAATAAACTTTAGCAGTTACTGGCAAACCAAAATGAGGCGTGGTCTTAAGGGCACATCACTTTATTGTTTCTTATTTGGTTAGTGATCGCCCTCTACTGGCTAAAATGCATAATGGTAAAGCCATGCCATAGGTGAACCGTCTCTGACTCCCCTCTCTTTAGATCTTGATCCAGAGCGTGTGTGAGACCATGGTGCCCAAACTGGTGGCCGAGGACATCCCCCTGCTCTTCAGCCTGCTAAGCGATGTGTTCCCAGGGGTCCAGTACATGCGCGGTGAGATGACCGCTCTGAGGGAGGAGCTCAAGAAGGTGTGCAGCGAGATGTACCTGACCTACGGAGACGGCGACGAAGTGGGCAGCATGTGGGTGGAGAAGGTAAGACGCCCATCATGTGGTCTAAAGCTACCACTGTCGTCCACTTTGTCTCACGTGGATCACTCTCAGTCCATTCCTCTGACCTCGTCTGTGTAGTATAGTAGCTATCCTGACATATGAGTTGTTCATGACTCGCCTCGCACTACAAAGGTTGAGGCCAGGAGGGTTAAACCATGTCTCTGTCTCCATGGGTTCGCTCCAGGTACTCCAGCTTTACCAGATCACCCAGATCAACCACGGCCTGATGATGGTGGGTCCCTCTGGCAGCGGCAAGACCATGGCCTGGAGGGTGCTGCTGAAAGCCCTGGAGAGGCTGGAGGGCACGGAGGGGGTGGCCCACATCATTGATCCCAAAGCCATCAGCAAGGACCACCTCTATGGAACTCTGGATCCCAACACCAGGGAGTGGACCGACGGGCTGTTCACACACGTCCTCAGGAAGTGAGTGGTTCATACGCAAAGAGTAATACGGTCTGACAAGCACACGCTATTTAGACTTAGTCTAATCATTTTTGCTCAAAAAAACTGTTGTACTCCAAGTGGCACGACCTGTCTTAAGAGTGTCCCCACCCCCCTCTCATATCTCAGGATCATTGACAACGTGCGTGGTGAGCTACAGAAGCGTCAGTGGATCATCTTCGATGGCGACGTGGATCCAGAATGGGTGGAGAACCTCAACTCTGTCCTGGACGACAACAAGCTGCTCACCCTGCCCAACGGCGAGCGTCTCAGCCTCCCACCCAACGTAAGGAACGCCCTGCAGCTGCACTGGTACACCGCAGACACCGTAAACCAGCCTTATTACCGCCCTCCTACTTTAAAATTGTCCTCTTGTCCTCTCCGCAGGTGCGCGTCATGTTTGAGGTGCAGGACCTGAAGTACGCCACACTGGCCACCGTGTCGCGCTGTGGCATGGTCTGGTTCAGCGAAGACGTCCTCAGCACCGACATGATCTTCAACCACTTCCTGGCCCGCCTCCGCAGCATTCCATTGGACGAGGGAGAGGACGAGGCTCAGCGCATGAGAAAAGGGTCGGAGGATGAAGGAGAGGAGACGGCGTCCCCCATGTTGCAGGTGGGTGTCTAAACCTAACGTGGAGCAATCTTACGACTTAATGGCTAGTAAAGGGAACCTGTGCAATTGGATGTCCTTCCTGTTCTAGCGTATCCACCCTGTAACCTTCTCCTCTGTCCACCAGATCCAGCGTGACTCCGCCGCCGTCCTGCAGCCCTACTTCACCTCCACAGGGCTGGTGATCAAAGCCCTGGAGCACGCCTCCAAGATGGAGCACATCATGGACTTCACGCGGCTGCGCTGCATGGGCTCCCTGTTCTCCATGTTGCACCAGGCCTGCCGCAACGTGGCCCTCTACAACAACAACCACCCCGACTTCCCCATGCCAATCGACCAGCTGGAGAAGTACATGCAGGTCAGACACAAAAGTACTTTGCTTTGTGTGTGTGCATGTGTGCATGTGTTTACGCGTATTTTTAAGAAGTTGATTAAATACATGATTTGTTGGCACTTAAACTGTCACTACATCATCTTAACTCGGCCTCTCTTTTCTCCTACAGAGGTATCTGATCTACGCTGTGCTCTGGTCCTTCTCTGGAGATGGACGTCTGAAGATCCGCGGGGAGCTTGGCGAATACATCAGACGCATCACCACAGTGCCGCTCCCCTCCGCACCCAATGTGCCAATCATTGACTATGAGGTAGGGAGGGTCAAATTTCACCTCGCCCATCAACCTAAGATGGCTGTTGGATAAGCTCATAAATCAATAAGCGTATGCCGTGTTTAAATGTTCTATCTGTGGACATGTTGACAATGCGTTTGCTTTCGGTTTCCCCCTCTTCCAGGTCTGCATCTCTGGGGAGTGGCAGTCCTGGCAGGCCAAGGTGCCCCAGATAGAGGTGGAGACCCACAAGGTGGCGTCCCCCGACGTGGTGGTCCCCACTCTGGACACGGTGCGCCACGAGGCCCTGCTCTACACCTGGCTGGCCGAGCACAAGCCCTTGGTGCTGTGCGGACCCCCTGGTTCTGGAAAGACCATGACGCTGTTCAGCGCCCTCCGAGCCCTGCCTGACATGGAGGTGAGAAGAGAAGGGAAAATGCTAGCCATAGGCTTTGAAGTCGTCATTTATATTTGAAAGGAGACATGTGGAGCTTCTGTAGGAGACCTAACGTGATGCTCTGTCTTCCTCCTTCTCCCAGGTTGTGGGTCTGAACTTCTCCAGTGCCACCACCCCAGAGCTGCTGCTGAAGACGTTTGACCATTACTGCGAGTACCGCCGCACCCCCAACGGTGTGGTGCTGGCCCCCGTTCAGCTGGGCAAGTGGCTGGTGCTGTTCTGCGACGAGATCAATCTGCCAGACATGGACAAGTACGGAACCCAGAGGGTCATCTCCTTCCTCAGACAAGTATGACCCCCGCCCCGTTACACAGAAAACGATAGACCTTTGACTTGACCATGGCTTTACTGTTAGGTCTAATAATGGTTGTGGCCCCAGTTCTTTATCATTCTCCGTTTGTTCCGTAGATGGTGGAGCATGGCGGGTTCTACCGCACCTCGGATCAGACCTGGGTCAAACTGGAGAGGATCCAGTTTGTTGGAGCATGTAATCCTCCCACTGACCCTGGCAGGAAGCCACTGACACACAGGTACAATCGGCAGCGATCTTAAAGGGGCTACGTGTAATTTTTGACCAGTAGAGGGTGTTTACAAACCAAATTCAAAAGACAGAAGCCACAAATGCAGGTGAACATTGTTCAAATCAGTGAGTGACATTGTCTTTCCACTGCTGGCAGGTTCCTGCGCCACGTGCCCGTGGTGTATGTGGACTACCCGGGCCCTGCCTCCATGACACAGATCTATGGCACCTTCAACCGGGCCATGCTGCGTCTCATCCCCTCCCTTCGGACGTACGCTGAACCCCTCACCGCCGCCATGGTGGAGTTCTACACCATGTCTCAGGTAGGGTTTAGAGCCTGGGCCAGTGGAAACTTGGCTCGGCACTCCAAGGCATTCAGCGGCCCAGTATTGTCGAATCATGATAAAAATTTAGTCTTTATACCATACAGCTGCTATATATGTAGATTTTTGGTGTTAACTGACTTGTTTTTTTTTCACTTTGGTCTCCAGGAGCGTTTCACACAGGACACCCAGCCTCACTACATCTACTCTCCCAGAGAGATGACCCGCTGGGTGAGGGGCATCTTCGAGGCCCTGCGGCCTCTGGAGACCCTTCCCGTGGAGGGACTGATCCGCATCTGGGCTCACGAGGCCCTCCGTCTCTTCCAGGATAGGTGGGTTGGAATGACTAGGGAAGAGATCTCATTTAGTAGAGGCTATGGCTAGACATCTTATTGAAGTAAATACCAGGGAGAGAGGTATTCATTATAGACTTGTATTGCCGTTGGTGCAATAATGGAGAATAAATGGTTCACACATTTTTGGGGGTTTGTTCTCCTCTCAGGCTGGTTGAGGACGAGGAAAGGCACTGGACAGATGAAAACATTGACATGGTGGCCCTCAAACACTTCCCCAACATCGACAAGGAGAAGGGCCTTAACAGACCCATCCTCTACAGCAACTGGCTGTCCAAGGTAAACCTTCCATACGTTCATTTGTACTGTTTGTGTCATTATAGATATATAAGTATATAGATATCATTTATTTAGTTGGAGTTACATACAATCATTTCTTAAGTAGGTTGCCGCCTATAGGTCCTAGGTCAAAAGCACTTTCTTGTGCTGATTGACTGACTGGTGATGGCTAGCTAAGATCGGGTAGGTATCTAACGGGGGTCTCTGTGCGTAGGACTACATCCCAGTGGAGCAGGAGGAGCTGAGAGACTACGTGAAGGCCCGTCTGAAGGTCTTCTACGAGGAGGAGCTTGACGTTCCTCTGGTGCTCTTCAATGAGGTGCTGGACCATGTTCTCAGGATCGACCGGTGAGGATAAGGAAGTCCCACATAAGCTCCAAACACCTCGAATACTTATTTTGCTAATAGCTGTGGCTTTTAGTATTTGTTTAATCTGACAAGGCTTAGCGATGTGGAACATTAGGGGGGGGATTCGGTATAACTTTTTGGAAATACAATTCAGCGAATGGCATAACTTACATGACCTTGTGTCTCTCTTCCAGAATCTTCCGCCAGCCTCAGGGGCATCTCCTGCTGATTGGTGTGAGTGGCGCAGGAAAGACCACCCTGTCTCGCTTTGTCGCCTGGATGAATGGACTCAGTGTCTACCAAATCAAGGTTGGTACATTTTCCTCTCGTGTGTGTGTGGGGGAAAAGAAAAGTTTGATTATCCAGTATAGTGAAGCACACAATAAGGATATGTATTTGAAACAGTAGTTGTTTTTTTTGCCCATCCAGGTGCACAGGAAGTACACAGGGGAAGACTTTGACGAGGACCTGCGTACGGTGTTGCGTCGCTCTGGCTGCAAGAACGAGAAGATCGCCTTCATTATGGACGAGTCCAACGTGCTGGACTCTGGCTTCCTGGAGAGAATGAACACCCTGCTGGCCAACGGAGAGGTAATTCTCATCGCATGTCTGTGTACAAATATACAGACAGTGTTCATTTTTTTTCTTAAAGGCTCACTTATCAACTGTATGTTGTAACTGTAAGAATGGCTTTACTAATTGATCATTGAATGGTTTCTCATTTTGTCGCCACTGTCACTGCCCTCCCCAGGTGCCCGGTCTGTTTGAAGGGGACGAGTATGCTACCCTGATGACTCAGTGTAAGGAGGGAGCCCAGAAGGAGGGCCTCATGCTGGACACACACGAAGAGCTGTACAAGTGGTTCACCAGCCAGGTCATCAGGAACCTGCACGTTGTCTTCACCATGAACCCCTCCTCGGAGGGCCTGAAGGACAGGGCCGCTACCTCACCCGCCCTCTTCAACAGGTAAACCACCAAGTGCAGCCTGCTGCTGCTATGTATGTATCATTTCACCGACACTCTACACATCGTCTGTTTGATACTCCTTTGAAACCCTTTGCCCTCGCCGTCCTCTTTCAGGTGTGTGCTGAACTGGTTTGGCGACTGGTCTACCGAGGCTCTCTACCAGGTGGGTAAGGAGTTCACCAGCAAGATGGACCTGGAGAAGCCCAACTACAAGGTGCCGGACTACATGCCCATCGTGTACAACAAGCTGCCCCAGCCTCCCACTCACAGGGAGGCCATCGTCAACGGCTGCGTGTTTGTTCACCAGACACTGCACCAGGTTAGCCATGACGGTTGACACCGTGGATTGATTCAGTTCATTTAAGACGTTCTGTATTTGCTGGAACTTTTTTTCATTTAGTTTTATACCCCAAACAAATATACTTGTCCTGTTCTTATTAAATAAAATAAATAAATACAAATAAATCCTATTAAGGTGTTCTTCGGGAGATTTCTTATGTCAATGTTGCTCTCCCCCCCCAGGCTAACAACCGTCTGGCGAAGCGTGGGGGCCGCACCACAGCCATCACCCCACGCCACTACCTGGACTTCATCAACCACTACGCCGACCTGTTCAACGAGAAGCGCAGTGAGCTGGAGGAGCAGCAGATGCACCTCAACGTCGGTCTCCGTAAAATCAAGGAGACTGTGGACCAGGTAAGGATAGCGTTCACCGCGGTGGAATTGCTAAGCCCTCAATGTTTGAATGATTCGATCAACCATCGGCGTACAGCATTTCAGCTTGCTCGAGTCTTATTTGACTGTTTTTCTCTGGCAGTGCAAATGCAACAGAATGCAAAGCAATTCACAAGTGGGAAAATAATCGGGAGTTAAATCCATTACCACTGTTTTTTCACCTGGATTTTTAGTTGTCTGAAAGCAGACTCTCCTCGGTCCCCATAGGTGGAGGAGTTGCGCCGTGACCTGCGAATCAAGAGCCAAGAGCTGGAGGTAAAGAATGCTGCTGCCAATGACAAGCTGAAGAAGATGGTCAAAGACCAGCAGGAGGCTGAGAAGAAGAAGGTATCCTCACATTGAAAGACACAATGGACACCACGTATTACATATTTTCACATGACACGAGACTAGTCATTTTAGAACAGTGTAACGTGTGTATTTTCATGTTAATCCCTTTTTGGGGGCGGGCATTCTGCTTTATTCACACTGTTTCGATGGTGATTTCTCTAGGTGATGAGTCAGGAGATCCAGGAGTCTGTCTACAAGCAGCAAGAGAAGATCAAAGACAAGCAGCTGAGTGTCAAAGAGGACCTGGACCAGGTGGAGCCTGCAGTCATTGAGGCCCAGAACGGTACGACGCACTGCCTTACCCTGCACATTAAACAAAAGCTTCTATTTGTTTGATTAATTGTAGTCTTAGCCAGTTTTACAACAACTTCAGTGTTTTTTATAATAATGTAAATATATCCATACCATAGTAAATATGTTCTATTCAACAATAATGTAATCCATGCTCTTGGATTAAAATAACCTGGTCATGCAAACGTTCCTGTCCCTCACCAAGTTATATTTCCAATATTGTCCCTTCGTCCATGATCTCTCAAGTTTTAACAGTGACAATCAAATGCTTCCCCCTCGCTAACTGGTCCGCCTCTCCTCTCCTCACCACCCTCCCATTCATTGTCAACCTCCGCCCTTGCAACAACCCCGTTTCGCCCACTTGTCGATGCTAGCCGTTAAGTCCATTAAGAAGCAGCACCTGGTGGAGGTGCGTTCCATGGCCAATCCTCCGGGCGCTGTGAAGCTGGCCCTGGAGTCCATCTGCCTGCTGCTGGGGGAGAGCACCACCGATTGGAAGCAGATCCGCTCCATCATCATGAGGGAGAACTTCATCCCCACCATCGTCAATTTCTCTGCCGATGAGATCAGGTGAAGGGAGGAGCAGTGTGGTTGTCGGCGCGAGTCATTAAAACATATATTTTTCTCCCTCTCTCTTTCACCCGTCATTTCCCCTCTATTTCCGATTCCCTCCTTCCCTTCCGTATCGCACCTCTCCCTCCATCTTGTTCTCTTTATCCTGTGTTCCTCACCCTTCCACCTGGTTACCACTCCGTAGCGGTGAGCTCTATAAAGCGGCAGCATCTAGTAGAAATCCGGGCCATGACCAACCCCCCTGCGGCCGTCAAGCTGACCCTGGAGTCGATCTGCTTGCTGCTGAGCGAGGAGACCAGTGACTGGAAAAAAATCAGACAAGTTATTATCAGGGACAATTTCATCAGCAGCATAGTCAACTTTAGCTCTGTGGAAATGAGGTATTGCCTTCGTGACTTTTGCATTTCGCGATTCGTCTTTCTCTTTAATTTCGGGGATGATGCACAAATCCGGATGTCAATCGAAAACGCAGATGTGATTGCTGCTCGTTGACTATCTTCTGATTTAATCTAACTGAAAATTGGCTGAAATATAACTTTCTTTGATCTTGGTTGGAATTGGAACTGCATGGTCAGACCAGTGGTTGATGAGAGGTGGTTACTAACCACTGTCAAACAGTTTTCCAGTGATCAGTTTTTGTTCCTGTATATCTATCGGCCTTTGAATTTATTCAAATGTACTTACTGTAGTAAATCAACACTTGCCCAACCCTTTCCCGTCCCATTTTCACTTCAACTTTCAGTCTCTTTTCCTTTGTTTGTCTATTTGTTTTCATCTCAATCATTGCCTAAATAATTGCTTCCATAGCATAACGGCTCCATGCCTGTTTGCGTGTTTGTTTGTTGCTGTGCTGTAACCCATTACCTCTTCCTGAACTCAGTGACTCTATTCGTGAAAAGATGAAGAAGAACTACATGTCCAACCCTTCCTACAACTACGAGCAGGTCAACAGGGCCTCCCTCGCCTGCGGGCCTATGGTCAAATGGGCCATTGCTCAGGTACGGGAATCTTCCCTCTGCTGCATTGTCCTGTATTATTCAAATGTGGTGTCCAGTAACTATTCCTCCGCCAAGTGTAAATATGTGTATCAATACTAAAAAAGAACACCACTAAGTTGTCTTTAACTGTTCCAATCTAAACGTGGGCTCCTTCCATTCCTCTCGTCCCCAGCTGAACTACGCCGACATGCTGAAGCGAGTGGAGCCTCTGCGTAACGAGCTGCAGAAGCTGGAGGACGACGCCACAGACAACAAGTCCAAGGCCGAGGAGGTGGAGCAGATGATCAAAGACCTGGAGTCCAGCATCGCCCGCTACAAGGAGGAGTACGCTGTGCTCATCTCCGAAGCGCAGGCCATCAAGGCGGACCTGGCTGCCGTGGAGGCTAAGGTGAACCTTTTCTCCACCCTGACTCTCATCCGTCGTCGTGTAACAATATCGAAGTGCAATGTTAAGTACGGGGTCTTCCCTGATGTTCCCACCTGCAGGTGAACCGCAGCACTGCCCTGCTCAAGAGCTTGTCTGCCGAGAGGGAACGCTGGGAGAAGACCAGCGAGACGTTCAAAAACCAGATGTCCACCATCGCCGGAGACTGCCTGCTGTCGGCTGCCTTCATCTCGTACGCCGGCTACTTCGAGCAGCAGATGAGGCAGAACCTCTTCACTACCTGGTCACACCACTTGCAGCAGGCCAACGTGCAGGTACCGTGATAAATGACAATTAGTTTATGTTGACAGAATGTGTATGGGTTGATTGTCTGCTTCTGTTATCCAGTCGTTGCAGATTGTACATTGAAGTTTTGAGCGTTATCATTTTTATGCTGAAATATTATCAAGTTAAAGTAGCGCATTGTCCTGGTGCTAATCATACTGTGTCGCCCTGCTCCCTTAGTTCCGCACAGACATAGCCAGGACTGAGTACCTGTCCAACGCAGACGAGAGGCTCCGCTGGCAGGCCAGCTCACTACCAGCGGATGACCTGTGCACTGAGAACGCCATCATGCTGAAGAGGTTCAACAGGTCAGTAAGGAGTCTCCGCTCCGACAGTCTATTTAGACTGTCAAAAACATTCTGAGTGGAATAGGGGACGTGATGAAAACGTAGTTATTACAGTCTTATTGACTTTCATCCCCCCCCCCCCTCCTTGTCTCCAGGTACCCTCTGATTATTGACCCATCCGGTCAGGCCACGGAGTTCATCATGAACGAGTACAAGGACCGCAAGATCACCCGCACAAGCTTCCTGGACGACGCCTTCAGGAAGAACCTGGAGAGCGCCTTGCGATTCGGAAACCCACTGCTGGTGCAGGTGAGAACACAATATTCCAACCCGATGTGCTTCACTACTATGCAGTTATAACCCTTTGGGGTTTGTATTCTTTAAATATGAATAGAAAGCAATTTAGTTTTCGGAGATCAGTATTGATGAAATTTGTTTGTTTTGCATGTATATTTCTTCATATCTGTCTGCTTGCTAAGTGCCTTGGAACTTGGACTTACCCCTGTCTCTTTTTACTCTTTCTCTAAGGATGTGGAGAGTTATGACCCCATCCTGAACCCCGTGTTGAACAGGGAGGTTCGCAGGACTGGAGGACGTGTCCTCATCACCCTGGGAGACCAGGACATCGATCTGTCACCTTCCTTTGTCATCTTCCTCTCCACGAGAGATCCAACCGTAAGGAGGCTGTTCCATCCTAACCTACTGATGTCCTGTGGCTCTGCTAGATTAAATGAAAAGTATCCATGTGGCACATGGTTTTGCTGCTGTACTGGAAAGACAAATAAGAGTTAATCGGATTAACTTTTGTATTGTTATAACCATACGGTCTTCCCCTTGTTGCTCTTCAGGCGGAGTTCCCTCCGGACCTGTGCTCTCGTGTGACCTTCGTCAACTTCACAGTGACGCGCAGCAGCCTGCAGAGCCAGTGTCTCAACGAGGTCCTCAAGGCTGAGAGGCCCGACGTGGACGAGAAGCGCTCCGACTTGCTCAAACTGCAGGGTGAGGCCCCCGAACAAGGGACCGACCACAGGTACCCAGAGCACATCTTTTGCTGTTGTTATAATCTTTCTTTCCGCCCTCTCTTTCTCCCAGGTGAATTCCAGCTGCGTCTGCGCCAGCTCGAGAAGTCCTTGCTGCAGGCCCTCAACGAGGTCAAGGGTCGTATCCTCGACGACGACACCATCATCACCACACTGGAGAACCTGAAGAAGGAAGCAGCAGAGGTTACCCGGAAGGTGGAGGAGACGGACATTGTCATGGCTGAGGTGGAGACGGTGTCACAGCAATACCTGTCCCTCTCTTCAGCCTGTAGCAGCATCTACTTCACCATGGAGTCCCTCAACCAGGTGTGTGGAGAGAATCACACGCTGTCCCCATCACAAACTCAATCAACTTTTTTTTCCTTACTTAACGCCACTGTGCTTCTCCTGTTGTCTGTACCTCCAGATGCACTTCCTGTACCAGTACTCGCTGCACTTCTTCCTGGACATCTACCACACGGTGCTGTATGAGAACGCCAGCCTGAGGAGTGTGAGCGACCACACCCAGAGACTGGGCCTCATCACCAAGGACCTCTTCCAGGTAAAAGGCCGCCCTACACCATATCACAAGTCAACATGCATTTGATTCACACCCACAGGTTCTGAAGGACAATGTATTATGTGGTTTTTAGGTGGCCTTCAACAGAGTGGCTAGAGGCATGCTTCACCAGGACCACGTCACCTTTGCTATGCTACTGGCCAGAATTAACCTGAAGGGCATCCCCAGGTATACTCACAAACCTCCTTTAAAGTCTCAGGAGCATATTATTGATTATTTATTTTTTACCAAGTTGCAAGTCGCAATTATGGTCTCTTGAAAAATTATTTCCCACACTTTTGTCCGACAGTGAGCCTTCCTTTGATGCCGAGTTCCAGCACTTCCTGCGAGGGAAGGAAATTGTCCTGAAGGGCATGACCGTTCCCAAGGTGAAGGGACTGACCACCGACCAGTCTGAGGCCATGGTCCGCCTCAGCCGACTGCCCGCCTTCAAAGACCTGGTGGAGAAAGTAGAGGCTGACGAGGTGATTGAGAAGGATCACTAGTTATTTCCTATAATGTGATCGACTCTGACACTTTAACGTGTTGTATTTAATGATGTCAAACTTAACTGTGAACTACAACTAAGGGTCACATTCTTTTCACCCCTGCAGCAATTCTTCATGTGGATTGAGAGTAACTCTCCCGAGCTGTCCGTGCCTTACCTGTGGTCAGAGGAGAAACAGTCCTGTGAGTGTTACATCTACTGTAGATGTACTATATCTGCTTAGAGCAGTGGTTCTTAACCTTTTTGGAGGTACTGAACCCTGCAAGTTTCAAAATCGCATTCACCGAACCCCTCGCACCCTTCACCGAACCCTTCGTACAGAAAAAACTCACACACAGTGTGTG
>JAVQJS010102207.1:0-11201 GCA_036024795.1 Galaxias rostratus
CCCCGCCCCCCCCCCGAAATACTAAAGCTTGCACGTTTAATTAAAATCCATTCATGGCTCAACAATTTGTTTTTCATTGTTAAAAGTTTCCTCGAAACAGTAGCTATCTGAACTAGGTAGAATACCATGTTCTTGAAGGTTCAACCAAGGTGAACCGATAACCAGAGCATGAAATCATCTCTGCTACATGCTAAAACTGTGGGGTCACATTAAAGTCGCTCCACTGTCATCCTTTGTCGAGTATATCCCAATGTGGTTTCATTGTACACAGAGAATTTCAGGACCAGTGGCTTGTGAGAGCAACTGGGGATTGTATGAGGGGAAAGCATGTCTCTTTGTATAAGCCTCATTGGCTCATCTAAATCCTACACAAGGTACAAAACTCAGAACCAGGAGGCGTGTCCCTGTGGTTTGAGGCTTCTGTGCTGTATTGGTGCTTCTGTGCAGTTCCAAGAGAGTACAATATGTGGCTTGTGGACAAACGCTTATTTCAACTGACTCCGATTCAAAATAATGATTTTGTAACCCAAGTAATACATTTGATGTTTTTTTTTGTTAATCGGACAATTTTCCTAGATTAATACAGCCTTGACACATCATTGAAAAGCAGTGCAGATACTTGTATACTATGATTGCCTCCAACTATTTTTGGTTAAGTGTCATCCACATTTCACATTTCATTCGCAACAAGGGTGACCATCAGATATGGAATCTGTGAGAGTAAACAATCACTGGCTCAGCGCCCAACTGCCTCTTTTCCCTCTAACTCCCTTTCCTCTCTTCGCCGGAAACAAAGTCATTTGGCAGCTGCAGATCTAATATCCCTGCAGAACTGGACCAATGAGCCTCATGAATAATTCTGCAGCCATGCCTGGCCACCTGTTCCATGGCTTTGAGAGGGCACACGGGTAACCTGTGACGCGACCTGGTGACATCAGGTCTGTCTGCGAGGATAGTCCGTTCTCTCTTCACACACCCAGCACCGCGGGCAGCATCACACACCTATCAGCTCCTTTCTCAGTGCACCCCTCCACCACTCAATTGTCAGGCAGGAGATCGGTGTTCAAGGGCTTGACAGGCAATGTCACGAAACCATGAGGGAACCATTTCTTCTGTCTCTCAGTGTACAGACATGCAAGTCAAGAGGGATGGATGACCATCACTCGTTTCGAATCAAATTATTTATTCATCCTATTAATTAACACTATCTATACCAGAATGGATAGGGTGTTAAGGTTGTTATGCCCTACATTGCAATTGGCTAACCTTTGTCAGTTGTCGTTCTAGATGTCGGGTTTGTTTAGAAGGACTAAGCCTGTTTTACCACATTTAGATGGGGCAATCTGGGCACCAGCTTCTGTCCATGCGTCAGGCGGTCCATAGACTGGAGGCTATATAGCCCCCAGAATGTATAAGTCAGAGACGCCCTCTGTCAGGGCGAAGGCTACCCCAGGCTTCAGCTGCTTGATCTTCTCAGTCACATACAGTATGGCCATCACGGCATGCTATCCTCGATGCTTTGTAAGTAATATTGAGGCACTAGGTAAGTAGGTTACAAATCACAGACACCATTTATAATCAAATATAAACACCGCATTTCCCATGCAATTACTTTGACTGCTTTTAGAAACATGGTTTGCCCAAGGTCTAGAGATGACCTTTGTCACCAACTAGAAATGTTAGGCTGCATGAATAATAATCAGGGTGGATCCTGATGATGTGATTTATTTTTTCTAAACACTATCCTTCTCTATCAAAGACCTTGCTCCACCTAACAATAAGCACGGTCATGCATCAAATCTAAATTATCGTAAACATATTCAATTCTATTGACACTGAGGAGATTATTGACCAACTTACTGGTTCGTAATATTACATCAAAATTAAACCTAATTTCATATAATGCTTAAATACACCATTGCCCTTGATACACCCAATCTCATCCTTGAGACATGTAGCCACCATTCATGAAATAACATTATGATTCACGATGCGTCTTCGGAGTGACTGCTAAGATGGCACAGGATAGCAACTTTAATTACAACAAATTGGCGGAAAACCAGTCCGATCGGACATCTCGGAATAGAAGCCCCTCTTCTGGTAGCCGTAGAGCACAAAAAGGGGACGAAGAGTAAATTATTCTGACTGGGTTTATACAGTTGTAGCTCTACAGTAGCTGTAGATAAGAGTGGAAAAGGGTCGGGAGTTCAACGTAGTACAATTGTATCTGGAGGAGAGCTAAGCTCATTAGCAAACTGAGCAGCCATTTAATCAAACTATTTTGAAGTGTGTAAAGCCTGTAGAGTTAACTGAGCTATTTCAACAGAGATGGCTGATGCACTCAGAGGGCACATTCAAACTCAAGCACTCTATATTTTACAAAGATGATCATTACAGAAGCAAACCCTGTTTATCTTCTGACGTGAACATATTATGATCAAATTCTTCGTCAGTATGAAACAATGTAAAGCAGGGTGAGAGTGGAGCACATTATTAGCACTACTGGAAGGCTTAAGCTGCTTATTCGTTTGAAATTCTAAAGAACCCCATTGAGACCTAGATAAACCCTTTTCCCTTCAGTCTATTTGAATATTTTTAGTCGTACTACATAGACGTCTTTGTCCTGTCCTTTAACACATTCCTCTTGTGAAATAGCGAAACAACAATATGAATATGTTGAAGGAAAGAGGTAATCATAAGAATGCACAGTAGGTGGTTAGCTCAGCGCCTGCTGGCTCATGTATTGTGCCATATTGTGTTGAGGCCACAGGCGGCTGAGAGACTTTGTGTGGAACATGAACCCTCTGCCATCCCCACTGAGACCAAATGCCTTTCCACTGAGGGTGGCTCTGTGTGCTGCTGTGTGCAACTGCCTGAGTCTGGGATGGGGTCCAGGATGTGGTGCTGAACATTCGTGATTCTCCAAATTGTGTTTTTGAATTGGTTTCAAATATTTAAAAATCATCACTGATTCATTTAAATGATTGAATCCTGTATAGACGCCTGTAAACGTTGCCCCCATAACCAAAGCTACATTGCCATGGAGTTTTACAGTTTCAGTAGATACACGGTCAGTCCCCCCACTTTAGTCAGCATTGCAGACATTTAGGATCAAGCCCTGGATATCAAGAATGAAGAGAAGAAGACTGCGTTGGCTAAAGGATCTATGATGGAGTCCAACTTTAACCTACGCTATACCATATAGAGAGCCAGTCCTTGTCACACTAAAGTAACTTACTAAAGTAACATTCCTTTGTGAACATTAAAGCAAACATGACTATGTGATTGTACAGATAGCAGATACAGGCTACCACAATTTATGGTGACCCCTGGTGTTTCAGTATTGTTTTGTTTAACGTGTTTTTTAAGTATACTGCCAAGCCTTTGTTACCTTATACACATGAAGCGCTTTTTTGAGTTTAATGGGTTGGCTTTCCAAACAGGCCTGTGCATTTGCTAACGTTTAACGTATGTCAAATATATTGTAGAAACTATACAATAAAAAACATTGTAATGACGATATGCAACAAGCAATATATAAATATACAATATATATATAAATATTTATATACTTACATAAGATGGACAAACTAACTTTAGCCTTAAAAGTTGCTTCAACGAAATAACTTACAGTTAAAAAACTGTACGTTTGGCTGAAATTTAATTTTTAAACATTGAGTGGACATTTAATGTTACTTAAAAGATTAGCTGTAGCTACTTTCATTCAATATACACAACCTTTTGATTGATTGCGTACGGGCAGTCAAGTAAAGAACCACACGGCTGTCACTGATTACACTTTGCCTCGCCTGATTGCAGGTCTACCACATAGTCCGACTGATGGAAAGGCTTTTGTTTACTTCTTTTCAGGGTTTAGCTTTCTGTCAATACTGAACCGACAATACATGTCAAGTTACTGGCCTCTCTGAGACAGAAATCACAAAAGAAATCACTCGACCCTCGGCCATGCAAGTGCAACTGACACCTACTTTGTGGTGACAGGCACTTGAACAATGAATTTCACAGTGGAGTTGGTGGCGCACATTAGTTGAACAACTCTTAACTTAAAACTATTCACCATTTCGAGCACAAAAACCTTATGACATTGAGAGCTATAAAAAATGATCGTTGACCGTTGAAATTCTTTTACTTACAGGAACAGTTTATATGGCTCCACGAAAGAAAATGATATGAGGAGAAAAAAAATTTAAACGATTATGGTAACTGATGAAAGGATCAGAGAGATTAGGGGAAATGTATCCATAATTCCTCTATACCATGGAATGTCACCATCCATCAGCTAAAGAAAGTGATATTTCCTGGAACAGCTCGACAGGCTATCCTTAGGCTGGGCATACACCATGGCCATGATTTATCATTCTCACAACCCCATAAAGCCTCAACAGCCCAAGGGAGCAGGAAAAAAAGGGACAACATCCCTTGGCAAACCTCCATGTTGCCAATTATGGTTACAAATGAATAAATCCCAGTATGGCCTTCACATTCAATTGATACTCTTGTCTGCCCTAATCCCTCATCTCAGTTCAACCCTTTAACCTTGGTTGTCTCCATCCAGCTATAGAACCGCATCCACCGTAACCTCCCCTAACTTGCCCTGTCACTGCACTCAGTTCATCATTGCCTGATAATTATCATGCATAAAGAGGACGTAATCTACTGCAAATTGTCCTCCTGTTAGCCTACATGAAACAACTTTAAAGAGTAGAAACAGAAATGATATTGCAGTTTTTGTGATTCCAGTTCAGCAATGTAGAGAAACAGATTCATATGGATAAACTGTGCATATGCGGACCAATGAACACACAAACATGTATATGTTCCCGCTTGGTACCCACAGCACAGAATCCACACTGTGTGGACATAGACGGTACTCTATATTATGGTGATTTGAGAGAAACAGCGTAACCAGCGGAAATGGAGCAGACAGAAATGTACAGCATGGAAAGAAGCTGTGGGTGGGTGGCTGGTAGTCGGGACTCCACCCTGCTGTCTCTCTGTGTCTGCTCAGCCTCAGAGGCTGCTGGCTGTTAGACAACAGCCTTGCTATCCAGTGGCCTATTCCATGTCCCACAAAGGGGCATTATTTAGACGGAATGACTTGGTTTGGTGGGGAATATACTGTGTGTACCGTCAGTTTCTCATTCAAAATGATTTTATAGTGTTAGAGTAAGTGGGTCTTTCAGTTTAACGATTTAAACATCCCAGTCAAAAAGGCAGTAATCTTATAGCATGCCCGTTTAAAATAAACAGATGGAATGTTTCAATTTCCAAAGAAAGATACTAAGAAACAAAACGTCTCTGAGAAATGTATATTTTCATTCACTGTTAGGCTTTACAAAATCTGCATTAGAATAAGGACAAAATACCCAGTCCTCGCATTCTTTACCAGTCAAGATCATGCTTTTATAGCTATTTGCAGCAATATTTCATCATTATTGCACATGCAATATTGTTGTCAAAAATGTATTTAAAGCAATTGTCAACAGAATAAATCATATTGAAGCCATGTTAATTCTGAATAAATAACAATTAGTTCAATTCTTTTTACTTTTAAATTAAACAACCAGATATGACTCACAGACAGAATGCTAATGTCAACTAGGGCTTATTCATGTACAGCTGGCTTAGAATGAAATCCCACCGTTACTCTGCAAATGGACACATTCCCTCCCATATTGGAAGCATTTCCTGATGAGTCAACATACAACCTTGAATATAGCAGCATTATTTCAGCGCCACAAGAGCCACTGTTTCTTCAGTCCCTCGTATGGTATAAAATGTGACTGGAAAATCACAATGGAATAATTCAGAAGACAAAAATTGAGAGGGCAGTGAAGATATACGTAGTGGCGGTAGATGATCTGCTGCTACTTACTTCCAGTCCCTGACATGTGCAGGCCTTGGGAGATTTGCATTTTAAAGACTTCTACAGCCTGTATCCCATGTGTTGAGCTTCCTCCACCTACAGTCTTTCAATGGCATGACCAACGTGGCATAGCCTGCAGAGACCACAGATGCCTTGAGCGACAGTGTCATCATACCATTTGCCACATTACGATTTGCTTTCTGTAATGCCAAAAAATGCCAAAACGGTTATATAATAAGAGCAATATAATATATATATAAAATAATAATTAAAAGAGAATCTATGTTTTTTAAACAACCCACAATTGGGCACAGACCAATGAAGAAACCCAAATAAGCCACAAAATATTAAAGTCTTGGAAAATTCCAGGGTCGTTGGTCTCCTAACACGAGGTCGGATATGGTTTAAGGAGAACAATTCGCTCTACACATAAAACATATTCCCAAAATTGAACCAAAACAAAGCCAAATGCCACAATTTCTTGGAAAGGGGTTGGTGCATTTTTTTTGCTTTTCTTTTTTTGTTTTCTACTTAAAGTCAATCTTTGGTCTTAAAGTGAACTGTAGCTGCATCACCCAGAGACTCTGGAGTAGATGGATTAGCACATAGCATGTCTAGGGAGAGGATTTAAGGTTGAGGTATAGAAAAATAGAAAATAAATTTGGCTGTGAGTGATAAACAGCGGCTGCCAATAATTTAACAGGAAACCCAAGGCAGGTGCTGCAAACAGTCAGCTTGTTTATTTTTGTTCAATGTGAACGTCACAATCCAATTAATGCATCTAGAGAATCGGTTTGATTTTGCATATGGGTACAATCTGTACAGGACATTGAAAAAGGATTAGCCTGCTATGAAAATATCACAGAGTTGGGGTTCTGAAATACACCAGAAAGAGAGGCGAGTACATTTATGTGATATTCTGCCGAAAAGCTTCAGTCCCCCTCTGCGAAGAGCAGTGTTACCGAATCCAAATGAGAGGAACCAATGTGTAAAGCAAGTAGGACCGAGATTGAGATTCCCCACCAAGGAGACTTAAAACAAACACTGAGCAGGCATCAACATACCCGGTAGCTCGCCAATTTTCTGTGCAGAATGAAGCTGCTGTACAGTCAGCTGAACGATGGAATCTTTCAGACTCAAAGCAAAATTGTTGTCACACTGTACAGGCTGAATCCAAATCGCTAAATGATTGAAATGCGGAGAGATAGTACAGTCAGATTTGATCAGTATGTTACATTGCAGCCAAATGTATTGTAAGGAAAATAAAGACCGATGTTTTAAAAATGCCTCTAAATAAAAGTACGACACCTGTCATTTCTGTTGTTTTTGTTTGATAACAAACGTTTAATAAAATCCTGTAAAGGATTTTGGAATACTATTCTAATATTTGCACTGACTTCATCTGTTCATTTCTGAACATCTGCAACAGTAATTCTCCAGCTACAGTAGCATCTTTAACAGGTAACCTATCTTCAAGCTATGCACAGTATATTTGCATTGGAAATGGAAATAACATTTGGCCAGAGCAATTCATATCTTTCTTTCATTCAGTCTTTTCTTAGACATATCTTATCTTTGGGTAAATGTCCTATTAAATTTGAACTGTCAAAACAGACACTAGGGCACGATAAATGGATGGACAGAAAATTGCAAAGGCAGGGTTTCCATGTACAACTATCAGAGATCAATGCATCTACTGTGAAACTCAACAAAATTGCACATCCTTCAAATTGCTACTCCAGCACTGAGCATGCACAAAATGCCAAAGTAGGGACGGCATACAGAGCATGAACAGTACATGAACAAGCATTCAGATTTTCACATCTAAGTAGTTTCCCCTCAATTCACCTAAACATATAAAATTGCAACATATTTCATAAAAAGCCTCCCGAAACGCAACAAAGCCTCTACTACATAAAGACATTTGTGCTTATTAAAACTTAGAATTAAAAAGGGGATTCCTCAAATTGTTGTTAAGAAAGATTCAACCATGAGATGATGACCATGAATTATATTGATTGGATTAACCCTTGAGTTACCATTGATGCTACTTACTTATATAGCCGTGTACATTTTCCCATACAGTAATGAGGGAAATGTCTGTCTTTGAAATTTCATGGCGCCTATGCCATGACATGAGCTCAACCGGTGTCGTCACATCACATTCTTAGGAGACAAAGGAGAGCCCAAGCAAACAAGTATCATCCTCATACACACACACACACCACACACACACACACACACACACACACACAAACACACACACACACACAAACACACACACACAAACACACACACACACACACACACACACACACACACACACACACACACAAACACACACACACACACACACACACATCTCCTTCTCTGAGCTCTGCACCAGAACAGCTGGGGTAAGCCTTGGGCTACAGCATCTTAGCTCGGATCTGAGATCCGTGCACAGGCTCGATGAGCGCTGAAACCAATGTAGCGTGGAGGCTCCACGCACACACACAGGACGGGAGACACTTGAGACAAGCTGCTTCAGATGATGCAGCCTAAGGCCAGGGCCAGAGCAGTTTTGCAATGCAGCATTGGGTGAGATTCTCAATGCCTACCATACCAAATCAGCATGAATCTCTTTCCCATGAGGGAACCCTGCAGAGACAGACAATGTGAATTGAAATAAATGACTGTGTTCCAGTGTTTACTACCCCAGCCCCTGTGCACCAGTCAGTTGGCTGTGTAAGTGTGACAGGCCCCAGCAGAGGCCAGCATGATGGATGGACAGCCAGACAGCTGCTAAACATCTCAGGATTTACACCTAGCCTGATGCGCCACTCACTGACCGATTGCCCCTACCTAAATCTCAAGACTACCATCCATGTGACACGATAAGGAAGAAGGAGAGGGGAAGACACACGCGATTGTGCCTTTTTTCCTCTCAACCCAATTCCACTGTTTTGTAATTGCCAAATTCCCAGGTTTTTTCCCTCCTCTCCCTCTCTCTGCCTCTTTTCCCAATAAAAAAGCCATTCTTACCCCTCTGCTGTCTACCAGATAACAGTATCAGGGCCTTTATTGAGTGATGGCCATGTTTGCCATACCCTTTAAACACCTGATCTACACTGCAGATGGCCTTTATACCACAGACTGACTGATAGATTTTTCCAGTATGGGCTGTACCACAGCGTCGGGCCAACATAGGTATTTCTGTTTGTGTTGCCATTTGTTTCAGGGGACTGGGTACCTGCATAATGTATTACCCTGACAGGGTGATATCGTGTTTCATATCTCTAAGGGCACAAGGTGCACCGCCTGAGCACATTTTGTCAGCACAGTCTAGGTTTCCTCATCTAATGTCTTCACAGTAACAACAGTGTATCAGCGGAAATACTTACAGTTACAAGGTAATTCTATACCTCGTATGTGAAGGACTTTGTCCCTTTTATATCGTATGTATATAGCCACGGTTACCACATAAAAAATATGTCTTGCATTAAAAATGAAATCTACATTATTGCAACAATGTTTCAATAGGTTATGCTTCTTTAATAACATATTCTAGCCCAAACAATTGACATTAATACTTCCTAAACACACTAAATACAGCAAACTATTAGATAACCCTACCCCATCAAATATGTTATATAAAAGATAATATGAAAGACACATAATAGGTAACAAAGGTTTCTCTGTCTAATAAACACCAGGCGGTATATTTTTGGTAGAAATTACATGAAGTTTAGTTCTGTGTCTCACAAGTGAAGAACTCCCACAGAGACATAGGCCTTTACCCACACACAATGTGATGGGTCACATCTTTAGCCCTCATGTGGTCTTTGGGTCTGTGGGACCCGTTTTCAATGTTTAGTTAAAGAAAAATTATACAAAGAATTATTTTTTCAGCCTCATACTCAATGGCTTTGGCTCATTTTCTATGAAGAACAAGGAACAGATAAAAAATTAATTGGACAGACACCCCACACCCCCCATATGCATTTCTATCACATGGGGGGTCTTCGGGTCCACTGGACCCGGGGTTATAAAAGTGTAGAAATTTTAGGTACTATGTACTTTCACACTTTATCCTCTTACCCTGGCCTGCTTTTAGTATGTGTGTGCGTTTTTCTGTGTGTGTTTGTACTTTCATTCTGTCCTTGGCTTTAAGAAAGAAAGAGTGAAAGCACACAAAAGCACATACAAACACACACATACTTTTCTCTTATTGCCTTTTTTAACAAGAAACAAATGACATCTTGATTCATAAATGTGATCTAACCAAAGTAGATTGCCAGTATTATTCATATAAAATGTTTATATTGCTTGTAATTAGGATGGAGAAAACACATTCTCAATTCTTTTAAATACATTTTGTGAATATATTGATTTAAAAAACCCAAAAATGCAGTGGGTCTACCAGACCCGGGAACACCGGCTGTGTAACAAAAACACGAATACCATACAAGGGTTAGAGGAGATTTGATCATCATTTGCTCCATCATATGTTTGCCAACCCCCTGATGTGGAAATGACAGTCATCTGCGATATTGCAATTGCAGTGACCACTGTTATTCAATTTATATGCCAATCAAGCACGCAGAAAACGATTCCACTGTTCCTGCTGCTTCTTCCATTCAGTCATCTCCAACGCCAGCAGCTGGATTGTAAGGTAATACCGCTGGATATAAATACCGCCCATCGAAGTGTTTCCTCTAGAAAATGGTGCAGTGACCCACATGGTAACTTAACCAACAGCGTGCTGTCGGTGACAAGCCCCTGACTCCACTACTGCCCGCAACATGTCTTTTATTGCATTGCACACTGCAGACCTTAGGCATTTACCCACCCAGTTAGTAAGCAAAGTTCAGCAGAGCTGCCGCACAAATAAATAAATAAAACCATGCTCCCCGAAGGTGCAGAGAGAAACAAAGATCTCGACAGTGACCTTTTTTTCCTCTTCATCATCTAGGGAAGCGATCCCGGTTTTGCTGTGCAGCTGGCATGCGGCTGAGTCACGCGTCAGCACTGATTAGAAGCAGCAGTGGTCCGCGGGCCCCGTTCCTCTGCCAGGGCCAGGAGTGGAGCAGGCCAGGGCCACCGCGCTCCGTCTGTGGACATGACCTTGGTAGGGCAGGACAGAGCTCCTGCCACACAATTCGCAACGCAACACAGTGACCCACACACATGGACATGCGCACCCACACCATTGTGATGGCTCTTTTCACACACACACACACACACACACACACACACACACACACACACACACACACACACACACACACACACACACACACACACACACACACACACACACACACACACACAC
>JAVQJS010102256.1:0-24334 GCA_036024795.1 Galaxias rostratus
TGTGGGAGGAAACCGGAGTACCCGGGGGAAACCCACGCTAACACGGGGAGAACATGCAAACTCCACACAGAAAGGCCCTCGGATGGGAATCGAACCCAGGACCTTCTTACTGTGCGCCACCGTGCTGCCCCCAGTTGAAAGCATATAAAATAAAAATGAAAATAAATAACTAGGGTTCCCATAAGATGAGTTCACACAAATAACAACAGATTGCTGTTAAGGCAGTTTAATTCAGACTACAACCACAAGGGGTTTGCTCATATTAAAATGTGGACTGATTGCCCCAATATGCAAGTGTGTCAGTATCCTAAACCTTGCAGATTTTTGATTCCGATGTGGTTCATCTACTGACAAATGAATGGGGAATCTTTGACTTTCTAATATATATATCCTCACATATTTGTTTCAGTGTATTAAAATACCCAAAACACTGGACAAAAAACTGAAAGATTCTCTGTTGCTACGGACAATAAATAGCTTATGTACTGAAACAGCCCCCTTCTTGGACTGTGACCAAGTGCAACATCTGTCCCATCTTCAAGTGGGTGGATGTCATTAACGGTAAGACTCTCATTGTAATATGAGATTTGAACGGAAATCCTGTCTCTCTCCGTTCACCAACTGCTTTGAGCAAAAGCCAATTATGAATCCTTTTCGGTTAATGACACAACTGGGTTTTCAGAGACTGAGTGGATGGGTACCATAGGGCAAATGTTTCATTAAATAAACAAAATAAAACAGCGTAACATTTTCCAGTCTAAAAGAGGCCAAGCCAATCAAAATCTAAATAATGATATCAAAACAAATGAGTACATGTTCGACATGGATTAAGTTTGGAATGAAGTGTGAATAAGTAGCAACATTCACTTGCAGCTGTTAAGTACCAGTTGTTTTACACTTATCCTGCTGCACACCCTGCTATTTCAGTGAAATCTGAGTCATATGTGCACAAGCACAAATAAATCCAAATAGCAACCAACAATTGTTGCACGCTTCAAATAAATTTACTGGCCCTGTAAGACATATGGTATTCCGTTTCAGTTCCCTGAAATCTCAAATTCAGGCCAATAGCAACAAGAACAGATGACCCAAAAGCCCACTGTGTTAACCAAAAACATAACCTGCTCTGTGCCCTTGCAACGTTTCCAAAAATAAAATGCACACATTCTTCCATCATATAAGTTGGTTAATGGTATTAATAGCCATTGGAAATATATCTGGTAAAGAATATACAGTTCTTGTCTATACTGCATATTTTTCTCACTGGCTTAAAAAACAAACTCACAGAGAACATTAGTAAGGTACTATAAGTTGCAGAACATTTGGTCCTCACAAAACATGCACTAAAACATTCAAATAATAGAACAGAAATAATGTCCACCTGGCACTCTCCCATGTAACCGGTTATCACCCCATCAGGCCTAATAAAGTTTTTATGTTGCCACCCATGGAGTGAAACATTGCTGCCAGTTACTTAACACTCAAGTTAAAACCATTCCTATTTTGCCTTTTGAATATGTGTAAATGTTCTAGAAACCCCTTAAAGGATTCAGAGTGGGGATGCTATTAGCACTGTGCTTTAATGTTCTGCCCCAAAGACGGTTTAATCCCACTTAATGTAGTAACTGTTATATTAGACAGTAATTACTCCAGCATGAGGGGGGTGGCCTAAGTTGTTCTGCTGTTAACTTCAGCCTGTATACATTGTGTGGTGCTGTACTGAATAGTGTTTATGTGGTTGTGGTGATGATGTTAGTGTATTGAACTGTGTAGTACTCACAGGCTTACCATCAGCACCAGCAGCTCCAGGTTGACCAGGACCACCAGCAGTTCCTTGCTCGCCCTACAAGTATTGGAGATATATTATTGATGTGACAGAAAGACTGTGGGGGTGTGCACTGTAGTAGACCACAGTTGAGGGAAACACATGCTGTTCTCCCGGGACACCGAGAATAAGCCCTTCATTAACTAGGCTTACGCTGCGGAAGCAGACGGCGGCTCCGTCTGCATTACAACACTGACTGAAATAAGTCCGTGGTTCCCTCAGCAGTAGCTTCTTGTTGTGCAAGCCTACCAAAAGCGAGATTCTTCCCAGACAATGACCAGTCTATGCATGTTAGCCTCGAAGAAACATCTGCAAACCAGTCGTGCTATGCAGCATTTTGTGTCCGTCGTTAAATGCATAAATGCACAGCTTTGACCTTATTAACACAAACACGCCTGAAACCCGGTACGTCTTTGTCTCATAAAGAGGCTTGTTGCTAAGGTAATATCTCTCTACGGTACTTTGTGAAGGTTTTACTGCCGAGCAAGTTGCTATTCTTGTGTCTTTAGCCCTATGTACGAAAAACCGGGAATGCAACATTTGTACTCCCAGTTTCTGTATAATCTATTCCCAGAAAAATAATAGAATATAAATATGTGTATTGGCTGGCAAAATCTTTTGAACGAATACTTGTTTTTAGGTCACATTCTATGACGTTTGGTGGGTTTTGTGTTAAGTCATCATCGTTTACAACCTGTAATAAACGAATTCAAAGCTGCTGGTTCTGTGCATGCTGACCTTCATGCCTGGAGGGCCGGGGGCTCCAGGAGGACATGCACATGGCTCTTGAGTTGGGTCCAGTTCAATGTCGCTTGGTCCATTCGAACACTGGGATGAAAAGAACCACAACAAGCAAATTCACTGTCATTGAGCTGTCAGGTTTTCCATGGATCTCTGCTCAAGCCTAAAAGATCATTGGCCACTAACTAACGTTGATCAATGCGGCTTTCCCAGCTAGGTAGCAGCCACTGTACAGTACACAGAGCTTTTAAAGCCAAGAGTGTGCATTCCTTCCTTGGCTTCTAGCTGCCCTTATCACTCATACATTTGGCAATGCTCAAAAGCCCAGAAGCGCAGAATGCACTGACAGCAAAATGATACAGGGGTAGTTTGTTTAAATGTCTGTTTGAAGCTTGTTACATATCCAGATGACTGCAAATTAAGATTTGCTGTCAATGTGTATGTTATGCAAAATGTTACAATAAGAAGACCATAGCTTGCAAAATCACTCAAAAAATACAGAAAGTATGTTTTTATCTCAGCAAACGGTCAAGTAAAGTGTATAGCCTTACCTTACACGTTGGAAATGAAACTACAGGTTAAGTTGAAAAGCGAGCACAGCCATGAGCCAAAACACATACATACCTCTCCATCCTGTAAATGAAAGGAGCGAGGGAATGTTACTTTAGAACCTGGCCTAATCACATAGTTTAACCCCTTCAACGCTCAAATAATCCCCAGTAAATAAAGCATTGCATTACATGCAATGAGAGACAGAGCAGAAGCTCTTGTCATGCAGTGATACGCTTTGCAGCTTCTCTTTGTCTCTCTCCAGACTGATATACAGCAAACACCAAGGGCAAACAATAATCAGGCATATTATGTTAGTGGTTAAAACAATTGTCAAGCCAACTCAGCATGTGCTCTCTGCTTCACAGAACAAGTCATTATCAGACCATAAACAACAACGAGAGAGCCATGTGCATCAAGAAGGCTAAAGCAATTGGCATTGTCCGTTACACCATACTACCCCTACCTTACGGAGTAAAAGGATGTCTATCTAAGAAAAGGTATTTTAGTTGGTATATTCATTTTTGTTTGGGCGTATAGAAAAAAAAAAGAAGAGAAAAGTTATTTGAGAATGCCTGGTTTACAATTGCTTTGGTAATTATTGTGATGGTGTTGTATTATAGTCTGCTGTGTAGTATAGGCACTTCTAGTTTACTGTGTATACTCACAACTCCGGGGATCTCACATGCAGTCTCTCTGTTGTTCTGTTCTGGGTCACAGTAGATTCTAAGTTTTTGAATTTCAAACTGTGAAAAAACGTTTTGGGAAATTATGGTTAGATAATCGATCATATTAAGCAGTTCATTTTCTGTCAAGCTAAGCTTTGATTATTCCAGAAACTATATCTTTTTCACATGTTTGAAATTGTTCACAAGTCCAAAAAGATAATAACTGTCTTTATGACCTAAAACTACACATTTGTAAACTACCAAACAACATAATTTATACGGATTGCATGTCAAGGATTTGTTACACGCAACATTTACTGGGCCAAATCAAATGAAGACAAAGTTGACAACAGCCACGTTTTTCCACTCCCTGTGGCAAATGGGTTTTAAAACAAAAAGGAATCTGTGACACGGAACAACGCTAAGCTCATACAGTTCACCATTCTTAAAACAGTATATATATTTCCATTAACACAATTAAAATCCCATTACTTTTGACCAACTAGAAAACACATTTTGTTGTGTCTGGACAATGAACTTACAGGCACTGTTGTCTCCTTGCTCACATACTTCCCAACTTGGGTTTTTCCATTGATGAAGATACCATCGGGGGGTTCCAATGGTAAGGTTTCAATTTCCAGGTCATCCACATAAAGGGTGACCTCTTCCTCAGTGACCAAGAGCCGGAGTTGATGCCAACTTTCATCAAAGAGTTTCTTTTTTTTTTCACAAAGTCAAAAACCAAAAAGCATTTTAGAGGGAAATACTTGAATTAATTTGATCAAAGCCTATTGTTTGTCGTTTGCAGTTATAAGATGAGGGTGAAACATTGATTGACAGAAAGCCTTTGGAACCTGAAATGGAAATAGGCCTACTATGCTGCGAAAAGGCACTGCATCATAAATTGGCTTTTATACTTTCATCAAATCACAAATCCATATGGTGGATAGAATGTAAGGAATCCGAGACACTTAGCTCAGGCACGTCAGGCAGCCATTGTAAAGCAGACCTAGCACATGGCCAAAAGGAAATTTTTTGATAATTGCGTAATAGAATGTGCGGACTTTATCTCATGTGATGCAACATTGCTGGGAACAGAAAAAAAAACAGCACACAGCATTTGTGTGTGCAAGAGCATGCACAGATATTTTTCACATCTTGCAACAATTGAAGATGCCTTTGTCTCATCTTGCGCAAATGCAAGCTGTAATTTGATCAGCCACAGCTATTCTGGGCTCACTTGTTACCCTTTCCAACCAATATACTGTAACTCCTGCATTATTTGAAGTGGGATACATGTACTCACTGTACAGTGTGTCAGTGGTTTAAAAATCATGCAGTGTTTATTTACCCTGGCTGGTGGCTTTGTAAACACAACGGTCTGAATGCCACTGGGTGATTTGCTGGTGGTGGTGAAAATGATTGTCAGGTCCAATCCATTTAGGGTAACAGCCATTTGTGGTTTTTCATCAATCGTCTGTATTCTCCACAGGTCCCACTCCTCCTTGGTAACAGACCCTCGGTACTTTAAGGTGGACACAAACACATACGAAGGAGGGAGGCCATCTGGAAACAAAGACCTTTGCGGTCAAACAAGACAATCAGTCAAATGCATACCTTTTGTAAAACTGATAAAGTAATAACCTAAAAAACAGCATTACCTTGTACTTTCACTCAAATCAACACGCGGAGTTACTTGATAGGCTTTAGTTCCATAGTAAGACCCTTGAGTCTTCTTCGCTTTTTTAGCCAGATTCAAATGCAACAGAATATCAAAGCCCTTCTCTTCCCGGGAATTAACAGGAATCCTTGCAGGGCAGACAGTCTCTGTGTTAAATCATAAGCATAGAAAAAACATCAAGATAAAGGACAGACTACAAGAACAGATGAAAACGGGTGGGGATACTATCTTGTCATTCTGAAGAACAACACAATAAAGAAGTAGGCAGACATGATTTTACAACACTCAATCAAGGCATTTCCCAAACACTACAAATGCATACCTTCGCACAACTTTTGTCTTATGACCTGCCCAATCTTAGATATGGCCTTGTAGTCTTCTACAGAGAACACATAGATTGAAGAGGGCTTGTTGGCAATTGCCTTCAGCTCAGCCTCTTCTGTTTCGGATCCAACACCGATGGCAAAAATGATAATCCCTTTTTTTCTGGCTGCCTCTGCCGCAGCCAGGACCTCGTCTTGAGACTTGCCGTCTGTAACAACGACAGCAATCCTGGCAACACCTTGTGGGCCTCGCTCTGAGAGACCAAACAGTTTGTCGGTAGCAAACTTGATGGCTGTTCCTGTCCTTGTGTTTCCTCCCATGTATTCAATGGACTCCATTACTTTGATGAGTTCATCGCTGGAGAAGTACATCCCCAGGGGTATTTGCAGGATTGGATTGTCACTGTACTGCACCACCCCCACCTGGGTGAACTTTTGTCCAATGTTAAAGCTGGTCGTTATGTTGACCAACCAACGTTTGACTATTTCAAAGTTGACATCAGCTACACTCCATGAGCCGTCTAGTATGAAGACCAGATCACTTGCAGCAGTCCTGCAACCTTTCAAAAAGAAGTGACAGTGTGAAATTAGAATCATTCATGCTTGCGATGGATGGTGCTCATTAACATTGATTTTTTTTTACTTCCTACAAAAACATGCATCAAAAAGAAGGTGTCTAAATCAAGAGGTGAGCACATCTTACTTAGTCTCATGTTGTCCTCTTGTGCTTTAGAAAACAAGTGGAGGAGTGTGAAGCACAGACATCTTAAAACACAATGCACTGGTCTCGTTTTGCACCCCATGACGTTGACGTAGAAAGATACAATGTTTGCACCTGCAGGGGGATGGAAACACTTGCATTTGACGATTTGACGCTTCACAGAAAGAACGAGGGAGATGACGTTGATGTCCAAAAAAGAACAGGTAGACATGCGGTCTTAGATCACATCAAAATATACATCATTAAACCTCGGTTCGCAATGGTGCCAGCATGTGGTCACAAGGATGTTGTAATGATGGCACATCTGAGGATCTCTCTTTATTTTAAGAAGTAATGAATCGGTGACTTGAATCAACCTTGAGGTGCAGGCTTGCATGCCAGATGTTAACAATGGACCGCTGTCCCAGAAGGGGAACAACCACATTATAATATGAACACAACAACAAAATTATTTGGAAATAATACAGTGGAAATGGGAATGTGAAATGTGAAAATGGATTATATAGATTAAATGACTTGACTATGAACTTATTAAAAGCTTGAGTAACAAGTGCACACATGGAAAAGCATGCTTAATATGGTTAACTAATGGTGTGGCTTCTATGCCAAGATCACTGTGTTTTGCATGTGTATACTCTGCAGACGGTTGAGCATACTTTGTTTCCCTCTAACTACTTGAGGAAACTGTGTATTTTATAGCAGTTTCCAGCAAGAGAAAGTAAGGAACTGCAGACATTATAAAAAGAAGCAGCTACAAATGAGGAACAGATATGTTCCACAGCAAGAAGGCATGTGAAGGGAATAGTCATAGAAGTCCTTCCAGCTCATCCATCCGAAAGTCCAACTGCACAAGATAGACAGATATGCGTATAGATCAGCTTTATCTCCCAACGTCCTTCCCCTTGTGTAAAACAAGGCCCATACAGCTGGCAGCATGTTGCTGAATCCGTGACAAGTGTTTTTCTTTCCGCGTCCGTGACTTAGGGACTCTTGGCACACAGCCTAACGAGACGTCAATCAGCCCATGGAGAAGCACACCATTTTCTCCCGCGCTTTTCTCCAACTGAAAACTGGGGGTGGGGACATCACCTTAAACATGGGCCTGTCAACATGGCTCTCTCGTCCACCAACTCTTCCCCACATGAGAGATTTATCTGTACATCTCTGCTCTAGCCACATGGAATTAATTTACACGGTTGAACATCAAAATTCCAGCTCTGGACACTAACCAAACACATGTAGTCATGACGATGGGAAAGCAACTTTGTCCAAAACATGCAAAACTTCTTTTTTTGTTTTGATTTGACCGAGACGCAATGCACCATTAAACTCTCCTCTGCAGGCTGCACAAAGCATGATGGTGGATGCTAAGGCTGGGAATGCTTGTAGGATGTGTCATGTCTTCCCAAACCTCTTAGTGCATTTGTTTTCAGCTCCACATCCGTGTGGCGTTTTTATGTGCACTATCACCTCTTCTTTGACAAAGTAATTTTCTGGCACTCCACCACCTTGATCACAATGATCATAAGGCAACACTAGATGGCTCATATGCAGAACATGAAAACAATCTGCCTGAAAAACAATGTGAACAATCGTATTCAGCAAGACATCCAGATCATGTTTATTCATTTTTAAAACATGAAGTCTAAAATCCTTGAGGAATTTGCAGAAGTTATGAGTACTGTAGTAAGACATAAACTTAGATTTATGTCCTGCCCAGTGGGTTTGCTCCAGATTCATGTGGGAGTCATGCTGCTGTTGGTGAACAGCTGATTGTCCCAGCCCACCAGATAAGGTATTCATAACAGTCAGTGATCTCCTGCTAGTGCTTTGGGATCAAACACACATGTAAATGGTACTTTTGTCTTAATGTTTTTCTCTGTTTTTGTATTTTATACAGTCAAATATTATACAAAGTTGTGCTGTTGCAAAACCAACAACCGCTTTGCAGCATGTACAAAGAGTGTGCCAAGATAAGGGGAAAATGAATTGCTGCCAGTTTCTTCAGGCACTAAGGGATAAGCCAAGACATTATATCAGCTCTGCGTCAAGAACAGTTCAAATAATTTAAACCATAGACCCATATCATCACGCTGGACCTCGTTCTTTGAAGATAATCTTCATCGTTAGTTAGTTGGCAAATGAAACGTTAGCATCATGAAGCTATCAAATCACACTAATCAGTCAAATGTATGGACAATCTTAATTCAACAAAGACAATTGCTGGAAGCCAGATTAAGGAGTGCTATGATTTGAATATGACAGTTGCACAAACTTTGCTTAATGTTTTCAATATGCAGCAAGACACAAGCTGACTTTACACAATTGACTCTACATTTCCCCCCAAAATGCACAAACTATGCAAAATTCACATATCACGAATACAGAATGTACCGCAACGCCAAACTCAAAAGATGAAGTAATCACTATCAGAAGTGCACCGTAAAGTTCAGTGCACAATGCACGCTGAAAGGAAGACACTGTACATGATTAAAACATTACCGAACCAATCTATGCAACGTTTAATTCTGTGTGATAACAGGTGCTACTCTCACAATAGTCCTCATATCATTTAACTCAAATATTTGTGATTAAGAAACTACCAAATAACAGTTAGAAGAGTTGAAATAGTAAGTTACCAGTGTCCAAGCCCTCGTATCACAGTCCCCCTATTCCTTTCATTGATAGCCAAAGGTAAATGCGGTGCAGAGCTCTATGCCTGACGAGGCTTGATCTAGTTGAAAGTCTATGTGATTTTCATGTGCAGAAGACTGCCCTCTCCATCCACTTTCCAGCCTTTCGTTCTGCCTCTGTGCCTCTCCCTGATTCACCCTTCTTTCTCTCTCACTCTCCCTCAGACGTTTACTGGCCTTCAGCCACTTTCAATTACCAAGGGTGGAAAGAGAGGCAGATAAGGATAGCCTGAAATACTGAAAGAGACAGCCCCTTTCTGTCTATACAGAGGAAAATAGTAGTAACAAGTACAGCATCCTTCCAAGTAAACGGGGTGTAGAGTGTGTGTTGTGGCTGAAAGCATTACAAGATGTACAGTGTTTTTGGAAGTAACTCACGTACTAGACAAGTTAAGGACACATGCTTTCAGATATGACCCCAGGGCAACTGTGGAGTGAACTGGCTGGAGTGACGCGCTCAGACCTGTTTGTGTTTTTTTCTGCTCATTCTTGATTCACTCTGAATCAAGCGAGAAGCAGACCATGTTCTATGGCATGGCAACCCCCTTTGGTCCTGTTCTCAGTCTGGAACAGCTGAAAGTTTTTAGACAGGGAAAGACAAAGCTGCTATCGTGGAAGACTAGAGTGGGAGTTTTACCACATCTCAAAATCCAAAGCTGCTCTGCTTCCACAAATAACAGTCTCCATATTAGGCTATCTTGAAAGCTCGCCAGGAACTTTAATGAATGTAAAAAAGGTCAAATTGTTGAACTGGACAACTGCTCACCAAAAGTCATCATGAAAATCCTCCACAATACAAATCCAACGAGAGCCTTAGTCAGATTGTGGAACAAGAAAATACAATACAATTTAAAAAACATCCAATGAAGGACTGGACTTTTTATAGAAAGTGATGGCACCACATATGGTAAATGCATTAAACCAGTGTTATTATTCCCTACTCATTCATCATGATAACAACTAGTTTGTCATGTGTGTTGTATTTAGATCCCAAACCTTGAGTTTAGTCAGCGGATAACATCTGATGGCATTGGCTGGGGATCACAGATGGACTAAGCAGAAGCTTCCCCTTTCTAAGCCCGAGGATGTCTCAGTCACTTTCATGTCATCACTCACCTCTCCGAGGAAAGCCCTCTGACAAGTGCCAAGTGGTTAAAATGCCTAGATTCCTCTCCAATCCACTAAGCTAGTAGCTATTTGTCAGCCCTGTTCACAGAACCTTGTGCCACAGGCTTCCCTCACAGACAGCGTGAGCCGGGACACGAGGAGGGGAGAGGAACAGCAGGGGCTTCCTGAATCGGCCCTGAGAGACTGTGGGACTGCGCACCCTTGTGGTACAAACCGGCCACCTGCTGACGGCTGCCTAGCAACCCGGCTGTGCACGTTGACGGCCGGTCAGCGGCAGCCGTGGACAGCGCTGATGGATGAATCTGAAACAGGAACACCTGGAAAACCTGACAATGCTCGGAGGTCCTGTCACACGCCTATTGAAATGTACAGATCGACTTGACAGCAGCTTTTCCGGGAAAACAAGTAAAGGAGAAGTGCTTGTTTGACAGGATTTGTCTTAAATTACAAGCCGCTCCCTCCCTCACTCAGCATAAATGTGTGGTGTTATGAATAAAACGCAAATTCAAATTAATATATCACTTGTAAGGGGGAAACTACTTTAATAGACATACTTCAACTACTTTCCATTTTAGTGGACAAAAAAATTGTAGTTTTTATAAAAACATTTATGTACCTTGAACTTTTTCCAACAGCTCGACATGTTTGGCTAAGAACACATACTGTAGAAGTCTCCCATTCAATGTTAACTTTAGTTATTTTAGGATGAACTTTGACCTCACAGTCAGCAATTATTTTCTTCAAACAAGTAGGCACTGCTGAAGTGTTAATGGTTCACAAATTCCAATGCAATAAATGGCAATTAACACAATAACTTGGGTGGTTTGCAACAAAAAAAAAAACTGTCTGATGTGAGGCCAGTGAAGGGAACCTCAGAATAATGGGAGTTTCCATGGAGAGAGCTGGCCATGGCATCCCCGAGGACACACACCAGAGACCCCACTGAGCAGAGCTGGGCTGGGAGGCTGCAGCCAGCAGTTACAGAGGTGGGTGTCATCAGTAGTAGGCTGAGGGAGAGAGGGAGAGAAAGAAAAGAATGGCCAACTCCATGAGTCTCTCACAAGGGACCCAGTACGGACACGAGCCAGGAAACACACTGTAAACGGGTAAGTGGAGAACTCCTTTGTGTGTATGTGTGTGGGTGTTCCTCTTTCGAGACATGTTGCCGTTAGATTTGTGTGGTGGAACTGAAGACACCATGCACGTTTGAACGGCCTTTTCCAGAAGGGCATGAAGAATGTGCGTCAAAGACGAGTGTCATTAACTTCACTTCTCAGAAAAATTTGTACAAGAGCTAATGAGCCCCAAATGTCCTGCACTGTGACAATTGTTCTAAATGGAAATGGAAATGGAAATTGTGAAAGTGCTGGTTGATTTCACAGGGGGCTTCAAGCATGAGCACAAAAGAAGAATGTCACAGTATGGAAGGGCCTAAAATGCATTTGACAGAAAACACTGTTGGTAGTTTATGAATGTTTATCATAAATAAAGCAATCTGTTTTCAGAGGACAGAGAGTTTAATTGTGAAGGTTTTTGTGAAACTTCTATGCTTTGATGGATAATCTCATTATACAACATAAACAAAACTGAAGGCGCTCACAATTCCCTTACATACAATAATTTATATGGAAGAGTTACGACTGAAACGCAAATGTTGTTTTGTTTTGGGCATATCTCCATAGTAGTGTATGCGAACTATGCTAAAATCTAAAATATGTTCAAATACGTGTCGTACATGGTGTATGGGAGAGTAAAAAAAGTTACGTAACAGTTATTTATACTTTTATTATAAAGAACAGTTATTTAAAGACAACTAACATCCATTTTAAAGCTGTTTAAATACATTTCGTCAACATTCCTTTTTGTATAACTTTCATGGATATCTTTTTCAAGTAAACTATGTAAGTATCGTGGTATGGCTACCAAACATTTTGAACTATGATGTAATGCCAGACTTGAAATGTGTTTGTCTTTCAGGGTTTGAGTTGCATATATTTACATTGAATCATTTTATAAGAGCACAATTCTACGAAGTGATGTATTAACAATAAACAACTCCACTCCCCCCGCCGCCCACCTCAATCCGTCATTGCCCCATCCTTCCATTGACGTTGTCAAAAGTTCTATTTGTCTTTGGTCTTTATCCTCTCAACCTCCGTGGTGCTGGCTGAGGAGGTCCATTGGTTGGTCCGTTCAGCAGAGAACAGCCTGAGGTCAAACATATCCCTGGAACTCCTCTGAGTCCGGCGTGACCCCTCAACCCGGGCCGGCCTACGTGACCTCTCTCTCCCTCCCTGCCAGGCTGCCCGTTGAACGCTCTCCCAAGGCGACCACGCTGACCTGACAAACGGGAGGACAAATCAGTGTTATTATCATTACAATGTGCTGACAGTTGCATGTCTGTGTGATGACTTGGCTGGAGTGCTTCACTCGGAAAGGAGATCAAGTGCAAAGGGAAAAAAATTCTCCTGGCAAAAGCCATGCTTTTACTAAGAAATATCTTCCCTCCACCCTCTTCATTACATTGACAATGCAATGCAACTGATTTTCATGTTCATACATGGCTGAAAGTTTTTTGGTGCAAACAAATTTATTTTTTTTCCTATTAAAATCCAAACATATTTTAAAGGATTTTACCTTGTGCTCCTTGGTCTCCAACATGCCCAGGTACACCATGACCCTTTGCTCCTTTGTCACCTTGGTCTCCTCTATCACCTGCAGGAGAGATCATGTTTTCAACAAAGAGTGTCAACGCAAAGGTTATGCCCCAGGGACTTGGCTGGTACACAAGTCAATGCTGCTCATGTTGACTAACGACCATGTGTGTAACTGAGATCATCCCAAATAAATGTATAAAACGCCTTATAAAGATTCTACAATTTCATAGGGTTGGCTAGGTCGAATATAGCATGGGTTTGACGTCAACCTTCATCTTCTAACAATACATTATAACTCGTCATAAGACATTACTGAAGAGTTTGCATCACATTTTCATGTTTCTTTTCACTTTAGGACCATTTCTGTTACTCTTTAACAAATACAGACAAAAACCCACCTGGCTGTCCCTGTTTGCCTCCATCTCCAGCGTCTCCATAGAATCCTGGCTGTCCCAGCTCTCCATCTACACCATCGATTCCAGATTCACCCTGAAACACAGCAACCACGACATGGTTTCATTCATCAAACATTCATTTATATATTCAAAATCTTTTACTTGTTTTGACTATCAACTAGTTTTAGCTGGTTGGGATCCTTAAACCCAACATGGGGGCCCTAACAGCCATTATCAAACTGAGTCCAGTCATTTTACACGTCGTGTGGCCGAGTGGAGTTTTATCAGCAGGTGAAGCGACTGGGGAACCTGAATAAGTTCTGCCATGCATTTAAACATGGAAAAGCCTTTCCACCCCGGGGGACAGCCAGAATCCCTCCAAGAATCATTCAAACAAAGAGCAAGTGGCTTGTCTGTGACTTCTTATTTGTCTTCACGGGAACGTGAAGGCTAAAGGTTTTCATTCCAACCGACACTGCCAAATCCTCGAGCTCTCGCTAGCCCAGATTTGTAACATGTAAGCACTTGACTTGGCATAGACGTAACTGAAACAAATAACGTATGGAGAGTGTCATTCAACAGTGACCCCATGCTACATTTCTGCTTGTGTAATGAGGCTTCAAGGAATAGTTCGGGCCTATAATGGGATATGCCACTGGAAACTCTGAACACGAGGGTTTTCGGTTTGATCCCGAACACGTCAGGTCTTTATAAAACCATAAACAAACTCACAGGAGGTCCCGGCGGTCCGGTTTGTCCTGGAGGACCAGGGGCACCCATTGGCACATCGCCGTAAAGTGGGCATACGGCAGCGCATGTCCTCTTCACGGAGTTGGCAAAGGTGGACATCTGCTCGAGGACCACTCGCTTGCAGACCTCGATCACATGCTGGGCAGGTAGGGTGGGTCCCTGAAAAACAAACCATTACAATGGCCATTACTGGATTTGACCCAACACTAGAACATTTGATATGGGATATTACCGGACAGAACAGGCAGTGCCCAACCAGCAGTGGGTGGGTCTGGTGGGAAATGTGTAATGAACTGGTGTAAAGTCTGCCAACAACATTTCGTTAGGCTCATTATGGATTTACAGCCATACAAAATGAAACCCTTGCTGAGACTCACAAAAAATACAGACTAATGAGAGATCGTTTAAAGAGTTCTTGACACTGCAGTTGTTACCCCACATACTGTGCCAGTCACTGCAATAACTTGCGCTGTTAACCACTTTGATGATTCGGGGATGTGCTGCTATTGCCAGACAATAACCTAGATTATGTGTGACGACGTCTGCACTGTATGCAGTTGGTGTTAAAGTAAGGTATTCAACATCAACCTTTTAACGTTGTCCACAACATTTTATTTCATGTTCCCGAACATGTTCACCTTGAATAACTGGATTGTTTTATCTTTTAACATCATGTACTTAAGAGAATCTGAGGTCTGAGTCATCAGAAAGGTTGCACAACAGAACTGATGGATACCAGGCTGTCTGTTAGCTGTCTGTTTGTATTTAGTCATCCATTTGCATGTGGGACTTCACTGTACAACCAGGTGACTCACAATAGGGTAAAGGTAATAGCGACACCATCACCGTTCTCTTTGACTCCAGGCAATCATTAAATACCTTGGTCATCTAAATAACGAAGAAAACACATTCCCTACACATGGACATGAGATGCACGTACCGGTGGGCCTGGCGGGCCCTGAAAGCCAACTGGTCCGCCGTCTCCGCGGACCCCCTTTACTCCGACCGGGCCTGAGCGACCGGGCTCTCCCCCCGGGCCTCGTTTCCCTCGGACTCCCTGGGGACCTCGCTCACCTAGGTCTCCGACCTGCCGCCCATAAACCAGGAGTCTCTCATTCATAACAAGGCTTACTGTACAGCGGAGGACATCACAGCGTGAAGGCTCTCAACGTGCGAATGACTTTGTGAGACGGGGGTGATGCAATGCGATGTTGTCAGAGAACGGTGACGAAGCACAACTCACCCGTCCCTTTGGGCCTTTCACTCTTTGTTCACCCTTTAAGAGATAGATAGTAAAACAATGGTTGGTGACAAATACATTAACAAGGGCATCGCGATATCCGTTTAGTGATTGTGATTTTGTGTGGAGGACTTTACCTTTGCACCTTTAACGCCTTGCTCTCCCTGAATACCTACATCTCCCTGCAAAATTAAACATAAAGAATGTTATGTAATGAGGTTTACACACTGTTGTTAACATAGACTTATTCAGTTCTATTGAAAGAATGAACTGTCCTGAAAGCTGCTTTGAAACAAATGTACACAATTTGAGAAATACGTTAGCTTATCTTATCACAAAGTATGATCATTGCATATTTTATGATAGGCATTTCATATTGCAGAGACTATATCCATAATCCCCGTATTATTAACACTGAATATATATCATTGGTTACATCGCTGACCTTGAAAGTGGAACAGAGAAGTTTAACATTTTCTTGCAAAGGAACGAGTCTTTGCCACATCTTGTATTGCACAAGGTCAGATACACATCTGGCCAAAATCAAGTCGTCTGTATTCATTTTAAAAAGATATCATCATAGGCATGACAGATTCCTATGTTCATTGTTTTATACATATATGTATGTATCCTCTCAATAGGAGTTCAACCTAGTTCAATTTGTTACATTCCATGCAACGTCAATACATAAAACACTTCTTATTTCGTAACACATAAACTACCGAACATTGTTTTCCGGGAATAGTGATTGAGAATTCTCCACTCCGTTGACACGATGTAGCCTGGAAACACCTACAATAGGTCCTCTGGGGGACTCGAGCATCGACATTGACCCAAAGTCCAGATGGGGAAAATACGATGTGCTCAGCCAACAAGCACCGGGAGCAGCCATTTAAGGAATCAAAGAGGGGAGACAGAGCGGTGCACTGAGTGAATTATCCACTTGTTTGTTCCGTCCCTTCATGTGGGTTGATGTGGCCATGCTGACAGACAACTCCCAGGTAGTGAGTTATAGGAGATCTATGCTGACGTACGAAACTAAGAGGCCAAGCGCAACCCGATCAGACCATCGTGCCTGCTCTACAACCGGAACCAAAATACAAAGAAAGGACTTTGTCAATCTTGTGTGGGCATCTCGGCGGCCAGTCCGGCTAATGTTTCATTTGAAGTTTTTTTTTTGTCAACAGGTGATCTTATTAACTTCAGTGGTCTGATTTTGCGTTGATGTTACATTGTTATGAAACATTCGAGGTTAAAGATAATGTTGACACTACCTATCATGAATCTAGATAATAAATATTTGAAAACTTAATACCGTTAAAGTTCAAAGATAGACAGTGAAGGTGCTTAAACGTAGTGACCAATGTATATCAACACACAATCTGTTCTGTTTCCATAACAAAAATTGAAATTCATCATACAAAACTATACATTTGACATTTTGTCCAAATTTAAAAAGGTTTTGTTACCCTGGGTCCTGGTCTGCCCGCTAACCCCACGTGTCCCTGTGAAGAAATGACAACGTTGAGGAGAGAATCCACTTGTATTTCAAAAGAGTTTATGGGAACAAAGCATATGCTATACTCACGGTAGGTCCTGGTGGCCCTATAAATCCGGGTCTTCCAGGCTTCCCTGCAGAACCTTTGTAACCTGTTAGACCCTGGAGGGAAGAGCAACTCTGAGATCTACCAGAAGGCCAAAATTATATTCTGCACAGAGACGTTCCCCTTTGGGATCCCACCACATTGCTATACATATTTTACGGCTAATGTAGGCTAACCGTGAAAAAAAACACGTAACTTACAGTTCGACCCTGAGGGCCCATTTCTCCTGGTGACCCAACAGCACCTTTCTCCCCCTGTTTAAAATATAGAAATATACCCGCCAACTAATGAATCTGTCAAAACCAAAACAATGCTCTCTGGACTTTTATGAAGAAACCACATTACCCTTGATCCAATTTGGCCCCCTCTGCCATCTGGGCCCTGTGGTCCCTGATAGGCCTGAGTAGAGTTGGAACCAAAAAGCAGTCTTTAGAAACAGCCCCACAGTAAGGCACTGGAACAAATTGACATTTACTTAAAATGACATCAAGCTACCTCTATTCCTGGGTCCCCATCTCTGCCTGGCATCCCTGGATCTCCAACAATGCCCTGTTGACATCATGTTTATGAGTTGGTCATTTATGAGGTGGCATGCAAAGTTTGACATGTAATTTGTAACTCACCTTTTGCCCAAAAGTGCCAAGTCTTCCTTCAGGTCCTTGGATTCCCTAACATAAAACATGAATGCAATACAATAACCATTTAACTGTTAATGTAGCTGCTGAGATTACTTGTGTGTGTGAATCAAGGTCCATCAAAGCACACAGAGCCATACTTACAGGCTTGCCTTTCTCTCCCGCGGCTCCTGTCTCTCCTGGATCCCCAACTATACCCTGCCAATACATTAAACCAAGTCACAATGATACGTATTTACTTTGGTTACTGCATGGCTGTGTGTCACACTGAACCAACACGCTGTATTGTGTTCTTTCTGACTGTTGACCAGCTGTAGGTGCTTATGGAGACTGGGAATCAGGTTCCGCTCTACGGTCACCATCTCCTACATTAGTGAACAATATTCAGACTGCATGCTTCAGGTGGAGTGGGTTGCTAGAGCAGTAGAGAGGGTCAGCTGCTGAATAAAAGACTGGGGCTTGTGGATATTGCTTATGTTTATGATAGCAGACGGTTGATTTACCCTGTGTGTAATCTCTTGACCATACCTGTTTACCCTGAGTCCCTGCAGGGCCTTCACGTCCAAGTGCCCCCTCCTCACCCTATCAACATAAAAAAAGACAACAAGAGATCAAACATGACAGTTTAGTCGCTACCGAGACCAAAAAAAAGACCTAGGAAACGTCATAGACACCTTGACTCCTTGGAACCCAGGAATCCCTTCGTAACCTGTTTTGCCTTGAGGACCCTGTCGGAAACAAAACACTCGTCGGTGATCAAGCGCGTGTCACAGCAGTACGGATGACCAGTCGGACGCGGTGTCCCACCTCTAAATGTACTTACCACTTCTCCGACGTCGCCGGTCTCACCTATCTCTCCCGGTGGCCCACGAACTCCCTGGAATCATGTTAAAATAAAAATATTCTAAAAATCATAAAATAATTGACTAAAACTAAGCATCAAATGAGCTTCATTAAAATTAAGCACTTAAATTGTCTGCATATGCTGTACTAAGACAAATTTCTAAGGGAGGTGCAATAAAAGATTATAAATGAACACTGTAGCACAGCAAGACGTTACCTTAAAGCCTGCAGCCCCAGCTAATCCTTTCAAACCTTTGGGACCTCTGTCACCCTGCAACAATACATCTTGTTAATCCTGATTGGCAAAATTACATCCAAAAAAGAAATGATCTGATCTGTTTAATGGATTACCACTCGGCCATAAAGTCCTCTCATCCCTTTCTCTCCTTTGATCCCTTCCTCTCCCTGAGGAAATGTTGGTGATTAGTTAATGAGCTCAGTGAGCACATGCCAAAACATCTCTACATGAAGTAAAACAAGTTAAAGGCAGGGATTACCTTAAGGCCTGTCTCCCCAACATGACCATAGTCTCCGGTGTTACCCATAATGCCCTGTAACAGAGAGGATTGGAATAATATTACATAAAATAAGTTCACAAGTCAACTCCATCATCAAAATGGGCTCATTTATTTTGTCAGCAAGTCATTGTGAAACCCCGACCAAACCACTAATGAGTTCAAATATCAGTTTCAACAACTGTCAAAAAATTCTGTTTGGTTTAACATTATGGTATTTAGGAGTAGCGGCCATATTATTCAGTTATTATGACAATAATCATAACATTCACTTGGACACTCAGATGTTTACACAGGAATAAAATCAGAATTGAGTCCGTAAAAAGTCTTGCCATGGTCATAAATGACGACCACAGTTAGGTGTAAAATGTATACTTAAGACCCAGAAGCCTATTCACGGAAGACAGGCATAGGTGTACCCCACAGCCTTGCAGAAGGATTAGTCTTAGCTATGGGCACACAGAACATATTTCTTACTGCTACAGATGCCCACTTCTCCGCTGATACAGAGGGAGGTGTCGGCCGATTGGCAGCTTCTCACTGAGTCAACAAACGACGGAGAACAAGGCCAGCCGTCCCTCTACCATGTCCGTTTATTTAACCGTCCCACCAGCCCCTGCTTTGTGCCCAGTCAGCTGGTGGGAGGTTGACCTCGGACGTGGCGGAACCACCGCGGCCTGACAGGCCGTCCATCCAAAGGCAAGAACACAAAACCTTGTGGTGTTTAAAAGGCAATTAGTCGAGGGACGGACAAGAGAGAAGGCCACCCATGTCCTTCAGATCAACACGTGTTGCCATCAGAGCCAGGAAATGCCCCCCCCCCCCTTCTGGATGTCAGCAGGGGCAGCGGTAAACATAGTTGTGCTCTGTGATTTGCAGGCTGGCAGGGGGTATGGGCTCCACTGAGTCACTCGCCACAGATGTTAACCCTCATGGCGGCCGAGGCCACACAGCAAAGTCTGCACAAATCTGGAATTCTGCTGTATCAGGCTCAGTCTGTGTGAGTGTGTGTCTTTGTGGAGGTTAGTTTTGTGCGAGACAAGACAAAATCTGTCTTGTGTGTGTGCCGGCGGGCGTGCGTGTGTTTGGGTACTCTGGATAAATCCCATGAAGGTCACACAATATATGTCTTAAAGAGCATGTAGAATGCCCTGTCAATGAAAGACACCTTTCTGTCTTTCAAAGGCCAGTTCAGCTTGCTATTGGGAAACTGTTCCTAGTTCTCTGCGTTATGGTTAGTAAAGTAATCGTAGAGGCCTATCCACACCAATAACACACCATCTATATGTTATTAACAATAATAGATCACAAGGATGAAAACTTGATTTTATGGGCTCTCCAACAAAGATAGACTATACTGTATTTGAGCCAATGCAATTGCATTCTGCTGTTTCAATGACAAGTTAGGGTAAAACTCTCTAGGTTTGGACGCTTGTAAATGAAATCATATTTCAGTTAAAGAACAAGTGTAGTGCTTGTGCTAAACAAGTCTCAACACTCAAGTTACTATAATCCTGTCTTCTGTTCTTAAGAATATGATGATAGTTTCATTTTCAGGGCCAGAACCATAGCTACATATAAATGAGTGCTTAAGCTTATCTTTCAACCAAACTGTTAATTGAAGACATCCCATTGATGGATCTAAATCTGTTATCTAACTGTTATAAATACTCTTCAGTGTTTCAAATGTAATCACTGACTGTTTATACTGATGAATATCAGTCTCATCAAGGGTAATGTTGGAAAATAACACATGATGAAAATGAATTCACTTTAAAGAAGTAACAAGTAAGTAGCAAGTGAACACTTGAAATTCATTGGCAAGAATATGTAATAATGAACCACTGATCTATGATTCCACTTTGTTAGGCTTACATTACAAAAGGATCAGTTTTTCCAAACATCCATTCGAAACAATAACATTTCTTAAGATGTTTTGCCATTTCAATCAAAATCTATTATACATGCATGCCAAGCCCAGTCCTATATGGGAACCGTGAAATGGCTCTTTGAGGACTTCAAATACACTTCCATTGTCAAACTCAGTTTGGAGTGTGTTTTCCTTGGACTCCTTACAAGACTAATGCAAACGACTATCACTAATAAAATAATGTGAAAGAAGCCGGTGTTTACCAGCCCAGCTCCCAGCGCTGTTTCCATCATTCCGTCTCTAAGTTATGCTCTCACTGCCTTTTTCCACAACTTCACGGCTGTCTCCCTAGCGCAGGGTTTTCCTACTTTAAACTTAACTCTTTACACTGCGAGACTCTGATGTCCGTCCAGGGTGAAAAGCCCAGCATGTACCGTAAACTTTGTGCTGAGTCAACACCAGACATAATGTGCGTGTCAGTGCAGTTGTGGACGTTTACCATTTAGGCCAAACACAATTTCTCCTCAGCACTGTGTAACTGGAGGATAGATTCCTTACCCAGTTCCCCAGTCTTCCTGTATCCCCTGTCTGGCCCGGGAAACCTCGGTGACCCTAGAGATGCACAGAAACACGTGAAGCATGGCTCTCAAACCGTTAAGGTACTAGTAAACTCCATTTACATTGTTTGAAGAATATTCACCACTGATCCTGAAGGTCCCTGGACACCGGGCTGTCCATGCAAACATTTGCAAGTGGCTCTTCCAGCCGTGAGACCGATTTCTGCATAACCCCCACACTGCCATTGGAGAGAGTGGCCTTAGGTTGTAGGTGAGAGCTGCACATTACACACTGGAACAGAGTCCAACTGATTTTATGAATGAGGTGGCACTCACCACATTGGAGAGTTCGCAGCATCCCTCAGAATAGGCCTTCTCCGGGTCACAGGACACGTCCATCTGCTGGAGGTCCACCTTTAACCGAACACATGAAATGACCACGTGCGCATTCGTCGTTCAGCCTCGCCACTCGATCGTGTTGTAATGAGGAACATGGTGACATCACACCAGCACAGCCCTACACGGGCGAACGTACCGCTACGGGACGTTGCCCGGCAGCCCTCTTGACGATGGAGGTGTAGCCGTGACGCAGCACGGGGCGCGGCTCATCGATGGGCTCCACGCTGACCTCCTCGCAGTCCACCAGCAGCTTCGCCTGGCCCCCCTTCACGCTCAACGCCAGCTTGTGCCACTCGCCGTCGAAGAGCACGCCCACCTTGCCGAAGGTGCGTAACATCTGGGTCCCGCGGGTGGAGGAGGTGTAGAAAAAGTCCAGGGAACGAGTGTCGCCATGGAAACGCAGGCCCACCTGCTCGCGGCCGTCGGGGTCACTGACCTGCCACAGGTTCCAGGAGCGTTTGGCCGCGTCTTTAGTCACCTTGAACGTAGCAATGATGGAGTAGTCCGAGGGCAAGCCGTCTGGGTACACCTCGCTGTAGAATGGCAAGTCATGGGAAATCAAAGCGTGCGTAACAGATTAAAGCGTGTTTTAAGTGTTTTGTTTTGGATGACGCTTTTTTTAACAGCAGAGTACAGCGCACAGCTCATCACAATAATCATCTCCTGATGAGGATTTCTCATTTTCCCATTCTGTTTCTACGTTGACACGGATGTCCATTGTTCCGTAATTTGTTTCCATGGCTCTTCTGATTTATAGTAACACGGTTTCCCCACATAAACATTGCTTAGTTGTCAGGCATTGGGGGTTCACTGAGGACAGCTTTGCTGGCAAAAACACAAAGGGGAAGGACTAAAGACCAAAAAAACGTCTTCCCCAGCCCTCCCAGGCAGAAATGAAAGACAGCATATAAATTGCAAAAACAAACATTTGCATGCCAACGAATGTTGTGGAATATTAAATTATACTTTTCCAGCCCATAGTAATATTTTTGTTTAATTATTCCTTTTTTTGAAGTAACCAAAGTAAATCAAAAACTTCAAAATGTCTTTGTGATGACTGAAAAAAAACCTTGGGCTATGCCCCAAGTCCAGTGGTTTATCAAGAGTTAGAGTAAGAGTTAGGAAGCAAACCTTCGGATGCTCTGCAAAATTACAGGACATTAAGTGTGCTGTTTGGGAGTGGGCATGGCTTAATTGGAACAAGTAAAGAGCCAATGGAAAACCCACTGGCAATGGACTGCAAGAGAAACCTCTGTGGATTAAGTACACAGTGGCCTACACGGCTGCACTATGGGAGCACTGCCCTTGCTCTATTCCTTTGGAAGGAACAGTAATTTAGACATGATTGTCTCCTGAATGACCACACAGAATGAAAAAATACTATTTTGCGTGCCATTTACAGACAAATTTAGTTTAAAGCACTGCGGTATGACAATCCAACATATTTGCTTGCGTTCCATGTGGTGTTCGATTTACCTCATGCTCTTTCGTAAGTGGATGGAAGGATTGACCCGGTAGGCCACAGCTTCTGGTTCCGATCCATCCACTCGCCTTACTCCTCTAGACTCCGAAACACGGAACTCCTCCAGCAGGTCAAAACCTTGCATCAAACATTTAGTTTTATACTACTTTTATATTCTAGTTAAAGAGTATGCTTTCCTAACGTAACGATTCATTATATAAGTTGCTACATGTACCATTGTCACAAACTTTGTACAGTAGCAATGCATAACATGATAAATCAAGCAATAATTGTGAAACTGTTCACGAAAGCATTTTCATTGCCAGCTGAGTTGGACTAAAAATATTAGTATTATGAGGTAATTGACTGCTCAATAATATTCAGAGGATAATTAGACCGTGAGGATTTTCTTACTAGTGAAGGGAACTGCTGTCCCCTGGTGGTCATCCAACTGTATAACACTAGATAACGTTTAAAGTGGCCTTGAATACTGATGGATATATAATAATTCCCACTAAGTCTCCAAAAGCAAGCGAACAGCCTAACAGCAAATCCGAAAATACATATTAGGCTTATTGTGAATTACTGAGCATTAATACGTAAACTATTGATGACAGCAACTTACTTGGTAATTCTTGGCATTTGGTCAATCCAAAGATGGCTAGAAGCACTGGGAAAACCAGAATCTCTTTCATGAGAGGCATCCTTATAATTTAATAGTCTGATGACTGCAAGTGCCTGCAAACATTATTAAAGGGCTTAGTCAAACATTATTTCTGTTTAAGCATCATGCAAAGTTTCATCTGCTATGGAGTGTGAATTTAAGTAATCCCTGTCCCAAAGCTAAGTAAATGCTAATAGCTGCATTTCATGAAGTGTTGACGCTAAACTTATAATAATAGTGCCTCCACAGCATGAACATTCTTCCCATGTTATGTAAAATCCCATCCAACCTTTGTGAAAGTAGATGCATTTGTGATAAAATTGAAAGAGCGTACATAACTATGGTTTGTAAAATACAAAACAAAAAAAAACTAAATTTGCAGAGACCAAATGTAAGTTTTTGACAATGAGCTAC
>JAVQJS010102268.1:0-20040 GCA_036024795.1 Galaxias rostratus
CTAGTTGCAGGAATATGAAGAGTCAATGTTTTTAGTAACAATTCTTTTTATTTAAATGGCGCTTTTCTTACACCCACAGATGCTTAAAGGCATTTTCTGTTCAGTATAACCAATAGGAGATGATAAGACGACTGATTTTAAGACTTTACAGGGAATTATTTGGTAATCAGTCTACATTCTTTTATCACGTTTGACAAGATTAACTATCTTGGACTAATGATGAACTTGCAATAGTAGTCCCGTCAAAGGTGGTTGGTCGTTATGGGGCTTGACCCCCACTGACAAAGTGGCATAATAACAAGGTGATTATAGGATTTAATTATTATGGATCACACTCCTTTTCTTGGCAAAATATGCCCCTCAAGGGCGTATGGCCGAGCGCCCATGCTCATGTGAGTGTTGATTGGCAAGCCGCAAATCTTTTCACACTTTTCATATATTTGCATGCATTTCATATCATTCTTTTCACACAACTGTAAGGTTACGGTAAGAAATTAGACTAGGGATAGTCATAAAAACAAGTAAGGTTAACGTAAAGGGATTATAATATGGATAGGCAAAAAATGTTAAGGTTAATATCAGGAATAAGATATATACAAAAAAAAGATTAAAACACAAAATAATTGGTGCCTGGACGATCCTAATACTTGGAGTGTGTCTTTCCAAGAAAAGCAGTGGGAGCCATATCAACGTGTCGCTGCCCCTTGCTGTACTGTCCACGACCTGTCACTTAACCGCTTGCCTACTGGTTAGGCTGCTCCTTCGATCAAAATAAATCCGTTGAGTCATTGTTAAAAAGCCTCTTAGTCATTGGATTCATGACGTTGCGTTGTGAAATGATTAGAGCCTTTGACTTTCCCGTGGTGTATCCATTGTTTGCACATCAATGGGTGCTCCTTGTATTTAGAATAGTTCCCAGGGGGCACCATTGTCTGGAATCAGATTGTTGTATGTGTCATTTCAGAATGTGATCGTTGAACTGTCAAATTGTTACTGAATATACCTATTGACATGTGAATCCTATGAGAATCGATCTGTATTGAATCATTTTATGTCGTATGCCTAAAAATCTGTATAAATATTGTAAATCTGTTTGTATGATTATTCAAATATGTTGGCAGTTGAGCTGATACTAGGGAAGCCACTAAGCAACTAGTTTAACTCAGTGTGGCATTTTATTTACAGGATTAAACAAATACTCTTATTTTAAAATCGTAACACTTGTGTCCGTAACTTTGACGTAACAATTGCAACTGATAAAAACAACAGCTTGTGATGGTCCTTTTGTGTGGCCCCAAAGTGAAGTAAAATAGCGACTCGTTCTTTATTTGAGGAACATCTGTTCGATAGAATCGTCATGTTTTTTTTCGGAGAGACGGAATGTTAGTGAGGACCCCCCCCCTTTGCACAAAGAGCACTTGTCTCGTTCAAAGTGACGCTCCTCTGACCTCCAGGCAGGGTGAGAGATGGAGGGTTATCCCCCTGGAAGCTCAGTGTCTTCAGGAACAGTAGTTTGCTTCTGCGACGGTCTTTTAAGACGTCGATGGTGTGTTTTCCACCGAACAACCTAGTCACACATGCAGGCCACAGTCATGTCAGGGGTAGTCACCCCCACAACAAAAGTCTCTAAGTCATTCCGGCCTGAGCTCACTCCCATACAATCCAACATGGTCATTTCTGGCCCCCTACGTTTCACCACCAGAGATGGTTGTTTCAGAGTGAGCACAATTCATCTTTTCATCTCTCTGGAACAGTGGCCCGACCAATATCAGGACCTCTTTCAACCAATGGTTTCAAGGCTGATTGACATTTTTTGCAAGATAACTTCTTTCCTGGAATACTTTTCGATTTGTTTAGGTTAGATAAAAGTAAATTTTTTTCCTCTTTAAAATTATTCAAAATATCCTTAGTTAAAAGCCTCAAGTAAGTTCAATCGATTGGAGTTTGTGAACTTAGGAGGTTATATTTCCAAACTGCTCAAGCTAAATTACTTTTCCTTACGATAACGCCGTTTTGATCTAACAGAGATTGGCTTTAGGCCGTTGTGTCTTTGGAAGTGGCATTCATCTTTCAAAAGGGTCACTCATCTACTCCTCTACTGTAATGCCATTACCTAAACTAGCCTGTAGCTAATTCCTACAACAGAAATGAGAATACAAAAAATCTAATTAAATCAAAGCCGAACAAATTTGAATTGTGACATGTAAAACAGTAAAGCAAACCTGTTATTTTTTTTTTATAAATGCCTGTCTCAAATCTTTAGTTTTGATTTCAACATCAAATTTGTGCTTAATGTTGTGCTGTTCGTATAAAACAAGCCAAATCTAATTCCATTGTTTTATTTGTATTTTTTTTTACAACTCACTGACACTGGGAGTAGAAGTGTAGACTTCCATTACCCAGACTTGCATCATCGGCTTTCATACTTTTCACAAATACACTGAAAGGCCAGTCAGCTATTCAAAGGGATTTCACAGACAGCGCTACCTGACAGTCAGGCACCATGTGTCTCAGAGGTGATTGCATCAGTGAAATAATGTAATGCTTTGATAGGAACCCATCAAAATAAAAACTCTCCGAATGTCATTTTAAAAGGGTGCAGAAAGAATGTCAGTGATGCTTGTTTTTAGAAAAAGAATGAATGCATATTTAAATTTTCAATGCTCTGGTTTTCAATTTGTTTGGTATGCACTTATAGATCTTAATAAACGCCATTCTTAAGCGAGGGACACTTTTTTAAGTTTGTGAGGCAACTAATGAATGACATCAGCGAAACAATACCCAGAACAGCCCACCGAATGATGATTGGTCTGCCCAATTCCTGTCTTAAAGACAGTGGCAGTGATGTCCTGCTCTTAATTGCCAAACCATTCAAATATAAAAGGGAAAAGTATTAGTGATGCAAGCAAGAATTTTATTTCTAAATAATATGCTTAAAATCATGCATCACTTTTTTACTTTTTCACATTTTCTTTTTTTTTTACGTATTTGTGATCATTTGACATTGTGGATGTGCTGCCCTTTTTACGGGCTTCAATCTCCTCATGTTCAGTGCCATGCCAACACAAGATATAATTTTGTCTATGATGCGCTAAGAACCATAAGATCTTGTATTTTTAAAGAGGTTCTTTGAAGCTGTATTATCCCAAAGATGCCCTGCATGTTTCCTCTTTGGGGTCATTTTCATCACAGTATGCAAAGTGGAAAATCTCCACTCACCAGTGTCTTCTCTCCTGTTTGCAGAGACGGGCTGTCTTATACGCTCACTATGCAAGTTGAAAAGACTAGCGCATTTACGCCAGATGACCACCCATCACCTATTGTAGGTTATTTTAAAGAAGCATTTTTGAAGAGTGTTTGTGCCATTTACCTTCACGTCTTTTAAAGGGACAGATATATTAAAAAGGAACAGTTTTTTTGAGTATTTCTGTATCATTGTTTACAATGCTTTTGCTCAAAATGGCACTAAGGTTCTAAGAATTTGGTTCTAGAACCAGACCTTAAAAAAAAAAAAATGCTTGGATGATAAACTATCTGTATGTACAAAAGAAAATTAGTTCCATCCCTTCCTAGGATTTGTTGCAAATTCTGAATGTGGTGCCAGGTGTGTCACCTCAAGTAAGACTATTCCTGCCCCCCAGACAGTCTGTGTCTGAGATTACCTTTCCAGAGGGAGTATTGAATTATCACCTACCCGATGGCTAAGATTTGTAGGTATTTGACAGTACGTTGGCATGACAACAAAGCAAATTCGTGTGGCTTTCTGTTCCCCTGGATAACCCGGGATGCCTGGCTTCTAGGGAGGGAGAGACAAAGGGAGAGATGGAAAGAGAGAGAGAGATGCCTGTTTTTTTGTGCTGAGGTGTATACAATAACTTGTTTTTGAGTCTGTTTTCATGCTACTCGAAATGAAGCTTCTTGGTGTAAAGAGGAATCTCTCTCAGGTTTGGTACTCAGGATATTTCGATATTTTGCTCTTTAAACAAAGTTAACTGTCATGGTAAAGTGGTAGGCCAGACCCAAACAAAGGTATGTGGGGAATACAAGGTATTTAATAGCCAACACAGGACAAGCAAAGTGTAGCATTGAACAATGAACATACACAGACCAGCAAAGAAGACAGGATTTAAATGCAAAACCTAAAACTGAAAAGTATCAATCAGAACACCAGAACCCAGGTGTACACAATGACCCAAACGAGGACAGGTGAAACCAATCTACTACCCGATAACACCATACCCGGACATTAACTCGAGAATCAATTCCAATTTTCTCTGATTTTGTAGCAATTACGAGCTATTGATTGTTAAAGCTGTTCTATCCATGGAAATTTGTTTTAAATTTAATTAACTTTATTGTCCTTTCCTAATTAGATTTGTTGCCACATCCTGAACACACACACACACACACACACACACACACACACACACACACTACACCATACATCACACATACAACACCATGACATAATTACTGGAGGGTTCTTGTTTTAGCAGTGCTATGGCAGAAGCAATAAAACTCCAGCCATAGTGTGCCAGTTTCCAGGCTGTAGGCCTATATCTGTGACCTGATGGAAGCAACATGAAGAATGGGTTGAGGGGGTGTTTGGGGTCATGTGCGACGATGCATGCGTGGGATGACCTTGCCGTTGAAGTGGGGAGGCCCATGAACGCGGTCCATAGGAGTGTGTTCCTATTGGAAGCAGTTAACATGATAAAGAAACGGACTACAGTGAAGGGGTATCGGTTTGTTTAGGCTTTTGGAAAGAAGTGAGAGTAAATTAACTGTAATTTTACGACCTTAAAGGTTTTGTAATTTATGTAATCACAGAGAACTGTTGAGCTGTGTGATCACATTTGCCACACAAAGGTCCATGCAATTTGAAACACAATCTCCGTACGCGAACAGCTGTAGAGCATTCCGCAGGATAGGTTGCTGCTTTGGGGCAGCAGTAAGACTACTTTTTCATTCGAAAAAATCTTTAATTGAAAATGGCAACATGAAAACCCTCCTACAGGATTTCAATTATGAAATCACAGACATTCACTCATCCCATATCAGCCAATCACTGTGGGCATAGTAATTAAGCTTGTCTATGAGTCATGATTTCTCTTAGCTTGAGAGTTCCTCAATTCTTTAATGTTGCTGTTCCCAGTAAAGGTTGTTCTCAGCAGCTTTCTGACTAGGTTTTTAGAGGAAGCCCTTAACTAGGAACCTTTATGAAGTAGTCTTAGTGGTAGGATAAAACGCCTTGTGAATTTCCAAATCACATTGTTTTTCATTGATTTTTTTAATAATATATAATATAAAAAGCTGCTTTTTTTTGCCCCGCCACCATAAACCCATACCCTGGGTGAACATACTCCTCTACCATTAAGCGTGGTTGTTTTATTTGACTACATATCCTTGAAAAAAGCAGCGTGCCTTCTGCCTCCCACAGGCCAGGACGCAGATAAGTAGACACTCAGTTGTCTGGCACAAAGGCAAAACACAGACAGCCTCTTGTGTTTTAGAAGACCTCCCAGAGTGTCATTATCAATCGTCACCTTTCTGAGCCAGCAAATCGGCTGGAAGATGCCACAGATTCCAGCTTTAAAATGTCTATAATTGCAAACAGAAGGTGATACAGGCCCGGCTGTTGGTGACTTCTTTGCGGTCGGCTGTACTCAGAGTTGTCAAGGCCTCTGACCTCCCGAAACCGCACATAAGCACAGACAGCTGAACAACAGTTCAGATCCAAATAGAACCGTAGATTGGCCTATCTTTAGCAATCCTTCATTCCCTTCACAATTGTTCCTGAAAGGAACTCGTTGAACTTCAAAGATGTACGGGGTTTGGCTTTTTCTGCGGAGCACCTTTGTACCGTTCAGCTATGAATTTGATGTTCTTATTCACTTTCAATAGACACACTAGTTTCCTTGGATGCTGTAACTCATTGGCTAATGGTAATTAGCGGGTGTGCAGTCTGCAAGACTTTGGATATTGGTCACTCCACAGCAGTCACAGGCAATGGCTGGTCATGGCCAATATTATTCCAATAAAAAAATCTGTTCTAACACCATGAGTGGGAAAGCACAGGCACAGCCAGTGAACTTGAAAAGGCAGCGCCCACCTGCTGCTGAAGTTCAATGGTTGAGTCCAACCCTTTCTTATAAATGTAATTATATTGAATCTTTTATATTTTTCAATGACCAGGTGGGGCATGATAGCTCTCACTAGAAAGAGAGAATTCCAACATTTAAAAGGAAAATATTTGTTCGAATTCAGAAATTTTATTTGGATGTTGTTTATTCATGTGTCAATATCCTGAAATACTGGAACAAATAATCTCTGAAGGTTTTTTTTTTGCGTACTCGGTTGCTGCTACAAGATGTGTATGCAACAAGGAGCAAAACGTTCTTATAATAGTATACCCAATGAATACACTTCTTAAGCGTATTCTACATATTTTGCTTGTCCAAAATGTTGAATTACATGGGGGATCTCTTTTGCATAAAATTAATATCACCGATGTTCTGAGTTCTTCTTTTTGTTCCCCGCGTTGCAAACAAGAACATGGTTAGTTGTCCCAAAGGTTCAATGGGCTGTGCACAGTAAACACAGCCATACACCTGTTCATCCTTTGCCTCTCTCAAAGTAAATGACAACTGGGCTCATAGTAAAGAGCTTTGGAGATCAACATTGTCTGTCACCGGATCCCAAACCCTTCTAGTGGTGATCTCAAATAGCTTCTGTTCATTTGTTTTATTTTCATCCCTGTGCAAAACGCAAGGCCGTGCTAAGATCGTTACCAGTTGTTGTTTTTTAATTGCTTAAAACATAATTGGTGAAATCAGTTGAATCAAATGAGTTAACACAATAAACACCGTACACACTAGGATTATTATATATAATATTATATCAGTCTGCAGTGCACTGATTTAAATGGTTGGCACACTGGAGCACTGTCACACATACATGTACCCACATTTACTGTATGTATGCATATAGGTGTGTGTCATTATAAATTCAAGACTAAAATGTCCAAACAATGTGTTTTCATTCACACGTCATTATGAATAGTACCAGACAAAGCAAATACAGTAAAGGATAGCTAATATACATATTTTTACTTTCGCTAACATATTAAAGGGTCTAATTGTCCAATTATTTTTACCTAATTGTTACAAAGACGACATGCAGAATGCTTGTGGTCAATACAGTTTGTTAGCATGATCATCAAAGTTAATATTTTCTTCCTGATTTAGTGACACACTTTCCTTGTACCATAAAGCAAATTGTCACCGTTTTGAGGGAGACAAAGGCTACAATCACACCACAGGCCTTAATGCTCAATTCCGATCTCTGCTCAGATGCGTTTTTTTGGTTTGGCTGTTCAAGTGTTAAATATTGAGACTTCAAGGGTACTGATCTGATTTTTCTATTCTCCCATAGACTTCAACATGTGAAAACTGTAGAAAGGTCTTGATCATCCATTAATGTACAAATACGTTGCATAGAGTTACTTTGAATAAACAACAAATTAAGAAATGTGGCTGATCCCCGTTGTTTGGATTTCGCTACCTGGCCCAACCTCTGATTCTCAAGGGTTTGCACACATCTGGACTGTGTGTAGGCAATTGGAAAATACCTGGCCTTTTAAATGTCAGTGTTTTAATTGTAAACGTTCTGGGTGATTTTCTCAGGAACTCGAAGCGCTTTAGAAATTGGTTGCCAATTAGGTACACACAAAGAATGGATGGACAGACAATCACTCGCCACAATCCGTCATGGCGATACCATGGCAGTCAATTTGCGCCAGACTTGCGCCAAAAGATCAGACAGCCTCCAGTTCTTTTGGCAGTGGCAATTAGGAGTATTTACCCGTGTTTTATGTAAGCGTGAGGAAACCGGAGCACCCGGTATACCCACACAAACACGAGGAGACCATGCAAACTCCACTCTGGAAAGTCCTAGGGTTTGATGGGATTTGAACCAAAGACCTTCTTGCTGTGAAGTAACCGTGCCGACCACTTGTCTGCATGTGCTGTTTCACGAATGAAAACACGAGAGCCTAGCGTGTCAAAGTGTCTAAGCAAACGTCCCTCAAGGAAATGTGTGGTGCAACAACTGCCCTCTTATTCTCAACATCGTCTCTCTCTTTATCCTCCCCTCATCATTTAGTAGTGACCCAATTTAAAGATCTTTGTTTTAGACGTAGGACTTTATGGAAGATAAGGGTATGGCCGAGGCCAAGAGGTCCAACGCATGAAAGGCTGATGTACGTGATCGTGTTGCCAGTGGAAGGGTCAGAGTTCGTCTGTCTCATGTGGCCACAGGGAATACAACAGGCATCAGATTCATCAGGCTTTGAAATCTGAGGCCGAGACCCTGGCTTTAACACGCTAGGTTCACTTTCAACTCACCACTGCCTCCCTAACACAGTTGTCACGTCAGGTGCTGCTATGGGTTTATTTTTACGGAGCAGAGCAATAGGAGATATCCCTGTCTATTTTTAGAATGCTTAGGCATGGGCTCTGCTATGTCTTTTGGAATCAACACAAACACCAGGAAAGCAAACGTAATACATCAAACACATGATTGTTTTAGTACAGAAGAAATTGTCATAATGTTTATGAATGTAACATTTAAATACAATATGTTACAAATGCTTTAAAATTATAAAGTTCTTGGGACGTTTATCAGTCCACATTGCTATTGCCTTACTAAATATTTAGGTACATTTTTAATAAACTATTTAGAGAATAACTAGGTTTGACAGTTTTTCCCAAGGACCAATTTGCCAAAAAGACACATCTGTAAATACATAAATATATGATGTGAAGCAGGCCTACTTACTTACAGCACAAAGCATATTACCAGATTAATTAACATATGTGTGTAGCATTTATTAACTTGCTGCAAACCAGCAAAAAAGAATTTGGCGTCTAAATATGGTCTCAAACGTTCTTTCAAGTGTGACTACATGGCTCTAATTTTGATGGTTTGATGGAACCCCAAGAAGTTTAGAAACGTTTAGCTATTCATATTTTTTGCAGTTCTGCAGTTAAATGTTCTCCTAGTGTACATAAAATCATAAGATTTAATCAAAAGGTGTGAGGGACAAAGAAAGTACATGTGTGAAATCCTTTTGAGTTCTCCAGGTGATGCTGTTAGGACTAACCGAATGCATTGCTGTTTGGTTGAAAGCTTAATGAAGAAACGATGACTTTAGTGGCTTTAGATTTCTGACTGGGTATTTCCAGTTTGATGGTGGCCACGTACAATCCAAGGGGCGGAGGCCTACCAAACATATATATAGAGAACCAGACGTATGGAAATGAGGGCTGAATATAGTGTGCCCGCTTTGTACCTAAATTACTTTAAGCATCGCTACAGACACATTTTTGGTCAAGTCCTACAATTCTTTTCCCGTATTCTTTATGACTTAAACAAAGCTTATGTTCCCCCACTGGAGAGTGAAAGGTAGTTCTGTACTTTCTGCCTTAACTTCAGTTCTGTTCCTCATAACACTGCACTGCACTTTTCACCCTTTTCCTAGTTGATTGTTTTATAGGTTATGATATGAATTGATGATGTGCAAGTGCACATTATAATTATATTATATACCGGTAATAGTTTAAACCAACAATTGAATGGTGTGGCTCGTTTGCAAAAATAGGAGAGCATTGTCATGATATATTTTACATAAAAATACTACACCAAACTGATTAAACCTACTGATTCGGTAGCCCTACCGAAAGGTCGGAATTACGGAAAGAGCACAGAAATACAACTTCAAGACTATAAAGCCAAAGAAATAGGAGAAAACTTGAGGCAGCAATTTTTTTTATTGTCTCTGCAGGCCCACCAGGAAAACGAGGACGAAGAGGCTACAGTGGAGAACCTGGTATGTGTGTGTTTGTGTGTGCACGTTCCTCAAAACAGTACACAGAATGCACTGCATCTGCTTTGAAATGATCCAACAACTTTGTTGGTCCGAAAGGCTAGTCTACGAAGTAATGATTGTCTGAGTAGTTCTATAATTCCCATACTGTTAGCTGTGAAATGGATGCTATATTAAAGGACATGCAGTGGAGTTCACAATGGACTCACCATAATACGGCATGGTTACACCAACACTGGATCATTCTCATTTAAGTCTCATCCAGGTCATCATTCAGGCTGCTTGGGAGCCTCTAAAGCTACATTCACACCACGTGCTTTTATGCTCAGATACTTTTTTTGGTTTGGCTGGTTCACGTTATTTGTTTTTGAGGTGGCCAATGTCGGATTTCGATGTGGACTGCTCATGGTCCTGAACTGACCGGCATGTGCTAAGGAACAATAACAAAGACGTCCACGCAGCACGCAGCTCTCTCATATGATGCATGTCACGATATACATTCAAACACAGACCGGTTACGATGTATAGAGGTGTCACTCAAAATGCTTGAGGTCTAACGCCTCACTGTCCCACAATTGAGTGTCGCCATTGCATGTTTGTATGAACACATTTCAAATTAAGTGCCACATATGAAAGTGCTCCATATTCTAATTGAAAAACAACTCGGATTGCGTGTTATTTGTGCCGTTCACATTGTTAGAAAAAAGCAGATCTGAGTCACATAGGAACAAAAAACATTGGATTTGGTGGACAGAGTTTAAGCACTTTCATAACTCGATGGTTCACATATAGTTCCTGGGATTGATGTCTAAACGGCGAAGTTATGGAACAAGCACGCTCAAACATATTCTCGTTCTCTTAAAATCACGCACTAAGGGAATATATGAAGTAACATTTGATATTAGGTTAGCGAGCTAATGGATGCCATGTTTGGTTCGGTTTCCCTTACTTAAGATGCCTTTTACCCTTTTACTCTCACTTTACCTGCACCAAAGTACCACCAGACCATCTGATTTCGTCCAGTATGCTTGACAAAAGCACTCCAAGATATTTAAATGTTTTTTCCACTCGATATAAATACTTCAAACTCAGATTTGTCAGACCATGGCAATTTTATTCCAATCTGTCTCTGTCCAATGTCTCTGCGCGTTTTTTTCTATTTGCTACTCTACCTAGAAAGCATCCAGGGGCTGCCTACTCATCCTTGACGTTAGGACTAGTATTTTGGGACACCACAAACCTCCCTCCCAATTCAAACTCAGGGCTTTCCAGACACTTTCCTAGTCAATCCAACATAATCCCAATTTTAAAAATACAACTAAATTGAACACGCTGTAAAACAAGCCTGTTTTCAAATCCCTGTTAAGTCATAAAACACACAGGAAGTGACACTGTTCACTGTGGTTTCTTACCCCAGTGTACTTAGAGGAGATTTTCATCCTACCCTTTCACTTAAAACTTTGCTTCAAATGTTAATTACAGTTCATCTCTGTCTGAAATAACAAAGTAATCTCGAGCGAATAGATTTTGTGCGAGTTGTTTTCAAATCTAATTTGACATTCACAGTGGACCACAACACCCAGAAATCCTAGCGATATAAACATCACCAACCTCTAGGAAAGTGAGCATATCTATGATTGGGTGGCCATGCTTTAGAGTCACATTTTCGGCTGGTCTGGTGGAAATCAGCTTTACAGCCGAAAGTGCACAGTTGACAAGCAGTTGGCCCGAATACAAACACCACTGAAAACAGTAACACACAGGGGTTGGTGGAACATCAAGACAACACAGAAAGGATGAGCTCTTTGCTTGTATACATTTGAAACATTTACAGTTGGAGGAGTGTGTCTATCTTCAACTGTACAGCACAGTGGACACAGTTCAAATATGCCAAATGGCTCCTTAATAAGAAGACAAACATTGGTTCCCATGTAGGTTTTGTACAAACTTTTCAAAACCGGAAAGGCCCTTTCATTTTTTGGGGATCTGAAATCTGAAAAATACAATCTCTTACGTCATCGATTGTGCTTTCTCACAATGTGCTTCATAACTTGTTCGGAATATAGAATACCATTATGAAACCTATTTCACATGTCCAGTTGTTTATAGTAAGAGGAGGATAATTAATTAGCAATTTTTTATTTAGTTGTAATGCTCCTTTGAAGAAGTGTAGTGGGCAGGGTGAAGGCACCTGTTAGATGTTCGAAAGACTACTACATGCTGTTTTAAAAGAGATCTCTCATCATTTTGTGTTCCACATGCTATGCCATATCGAGGTGACACTGTTTAGAAGTGCAAAAGGTGAAAGCAAGGGTATTATGAAAGGAGGTGCTACTATGTATTGGTTTGACACTTTTGAGACTAACGATCATTTGGATGTGCGATTTATAAATGGGTTGCCTGTGCCTTTCTTCAAAAAAATAAAATGATTGAACAAACGAAATCCTAGCCAGCGGCACGTCTGCGGCATTGAACCGCTCCATTAGCTTCAAAGCAGGGGAGTTATTATTAATTTCTATCTGCCAAAACCAGATCGCTCTGATCTGAGCAGCCCAGGGAAAAAGGTTTGAAATGAGGGCGCGTCATCCCGCCGTGCTGGGGAGTGTTATCTAGGGGTTTCATTTGAATGCTGGGCACATTCCTCTTCCTCGTGAATCTAGATATCACACTCTGTGTTGACAAGATGTACTCGATGTGCGAAGCATTTGAACAAGTAGGGAAATGAAGGCAGCACATTCATCTTTGTTCAATTCACTTGCCCCATCAAAAAGAAAAAATAGGTTGCTGTAAGGTTCAATTCAGTGAGAAGAATCAAAGTAGGAATGTTTCTCCCGTTGAAAATCTAGTTTACCTGATTTAGGTTTTGTTTGTTTTGAAGCAATGTGTTTCTCAATACTGTTGCAAAAGTCTTGCAACTAAGACACTTTTTATTTGACTTTCAGTTAACACAACAAAACTGAAGACAAAAATCTTTAATTCTGCTCATAAAATGTGGCATCCCTTGCCTCTCTTTGGCAGCCTGCTCTTTAACAAAGCATTTAAATGTTCATTCATTGTACGCCACAATGTCCATAGATCATGAATCAAGCTTAGAACCAACAAAAGCACTCACCTTGGTAAGTAAGACTGGGGTAGTCTCAGTGCTTATGCCTGTCAAACAATTAATAGATGTAATCATGATTAATTGTGTGGGGCTCCATAGTAAATAGCTTTTTTTAACAGACCGAAGATGATACTTTTATGTGTCACCACTCAATAAGCATACGAAGCCTTGTTGGCGTTGGATTAAACGGACATACAGCTCAAATAAGTGTTTGGCGCATTGATAAACAGTTTTTTTATCAAGATGGCGGCGATAAATGCCGCATTGAATCTATTGTGGTGTTATTAACAATGCATGGATGGAAAGAAGGATATTTTTTGGTTCAAAAGCTCTGCAGGTTTTGGGGGTATGGTTGTATGGGTTTATGGTTGTATGCACTAAATGGTTTTTTCCCTTTTATTTCAGGAACCCCAGTAAGTATACTCCCTGCTCTACACTTCATATTTCTTAACCATTTTCTAAGGTAAAGCACATCTTTTATAAAAATTGTTTTGTTGTATCCCGCACGAGTCATGTGAAAAACTGAATGTGTGACAACTACTATAACGTTCATCAGGAATTTTAAGAATATTTTTGCAAGATGCTCATTTCTAAATTTCCCAAGTACAGATAAAAATTACATCATGATATACGCAAGTAGGTTCTTATGGGATCTACAAAGTTAATTCATTCTTCAAGGTCTCTTTTCCGTTTTATAAAATCAAACAGAATATAATATTGGACAAAGTATATGTACATCTCCTTTTTACATAAAAAGTCAAGTAAAAATTAAAACTTTGTAGACTTATTTAACAGACGTGAGTAGTTCACATATCTAGCTAGATTCCAATTTCTATCTGGCTCCAAATCTTACAAATAGGTGCAAGTTTAAAATTTTAATTGTTCTCCTGTATTCCCCAGTTCCGAAGCAATCACAATGTAAATGTTGCTCTTGTAAAATCCAATGTCACATGCAGGCACATAAGCCACATAGCCTAACCATCCTTTGTGAACATAGTGTTCCGGTCACGTCTTTCGAGTCCCTAGCACCAAATAAGGAAGGCAAATGCTGTAAAGTGGTTATTTCTTTTGTAAATATAATTGTATGACCTTTTTGCTTTCTTCAATAGTACAGTAGACAGGAAATAGACAGGAAAGTAAGAGATAGAGAGAGAAGATGATTCTGACACACAGGCCCCTGCAATAAGAACTGGCCTTCTGTGCCAAGCGTTCTTTGCCTGGTGAGGTACCAGAACTCCCATGAAGCAGTTTGAAAGCAATCTTGTTTACTTACTGTTTTAAAAACAAATCGAGAAAAAAAAGTAGGAGGTCACCCAGAAATTAATTCTTCCTACAAAAACTCAGACTTTTATTCATTACCTGAAGGGGCATAATGAACAGAAAATATGGTCAAGACATTGGCAAGGTTACAAATACCTTTCACTTTAAATAATCAAATCAAATCAGATCATGTTTCTTTATAGAGCACATAAAAAAGGTAGGCAGCTGACTAAAATGCTGTACAACACACATTAAGATACAATATATATAAAAAAAACTTTGTGACATATATATTATTTATATTTACACAAACATACACATGTATATACACATGCATACATACACACGTGTCTTCTATTAACAGTATTAACTGTTCATTGGCCTGAAGGCTCTAATTGTCATCACCTGGTCCATCTAGGACCTGATTTTCTGTTGATTGTTTGCACCTGCAAACCTGTAACCTTGTTATGTGTCTAGTTTCTTATTGGTTGATTGTTTGCCTTGGTTTGGTGCTTAAGCCCTGGTTTTTGTGTTGTCCCTTGGCTGTTAATTGTTTGTTTGTTTACTTGCACGAATGCTGAGATGTTTTAAGCCTGCCTATGTGCTGTTTGTTACCTCTGGGGAGGTTGGCTTTAGAGCTCCCTCGCTCCGAATATGCCTGCATTTGGGTCTCCTCTCTCTCAGGTTCCTTGCACTGACTAAAAAGCAGGGGAGTGAGATATGAACATGGATAGCTTCAACATACACTCTGTCAATGCCTTAGAGTCATGCAGGTCTTGAATGAACATTGCTCGCCTTTGAACCATCCTCACTGATTATGTTGCCGACCCCTATTAAGCCATGTGTTATCGCCCACGAGGACTATCACAATGCCATCCTCTTCAAGCAAAAGCAATAAAGAGACTCCGATACATACGGAACTCAGCTGATAAAATTCCTACTCATACCAGGCCCTGGCAACACATCACCCCAGACCTTGTCCAACTCCACTGGCTGCATATTATGCATATTAAATTCCACATCATGTTCATACTCTTTCTGCCCCATTGCATATGCAGAAAGTGTAGAAACTCCCTGCCACTGAGTTAACAGTACATCAGCAATACCGAACATCAATTCTGTCTTGTCATACGGGAATTACGTTTCAGCCATCTTAGTCATCAGTTCCTTCACAATGCCAGCATCGGTGGACGGCTTCTCATGCTTTGTGTAAGGATGTATGCTACTTTAATAGACACATAATTCTCTGTCGGTCTGGTGAACAGGGACTGCAAAGTGCTGCTGCTCGTTCAACTGTTCCATAACCTGCTTCCTGCAGGAGAGTCTTATGCCAGACTCAACAATTCATATTTTACTGGATAAAACGCCGGTATCGCAGACGAGGCACACACGCTTCTCATTTAGCTTAGGTTCGATGTTTCCGCCGCAAGTTGAAAAAGGTTTGGGAACCTTTGCTCTGCGGGGTGTGTTCAAGAGGTGGCTGAAGTTGAAAGCTTTATCATAGGTATCTTACCGAGAATGTTTGACACAATGACACGTCTACATGCACAGAACATTCCAGTTCTTTCCCTTATGCTAAAAAAGGCAATATTCCTACTAAAATTGTTTATGTAGGTTATGAAAATGAATATTCCACTAATATACCCGTTTCTATGTAGCCGTGCATACTCCATTTAAGAAAAAACACTCAGTTGAACACATCCAAAAAAACATGTGGATACCCAAATCTATTAAAATGTTTCTTCCGATCAGATTCAAATCTATCTTCATAACTGTAACAGAAGCAGTGTCAGATACTGTGATAAAAAATAATAATTGCGGCCTACTGCGAAATTCAGTACAAGGACATGTTTATTCCTCTAGAGGCCAACAAAGAGCTGTGCCTATCACTTTGTGGTTCTGCTTAATCTACAGATGACTGCAGCTCTAGATTATAGTACTAATGAAAATACAAATTACTGCAGCTCTAGATCATAGTACTATTTAATGTACAGATTACTGCAACTCTAGATGATAGTACTAATTAATATATAGATTACTGCAGCTCTAGATCATAGTACTAATTAATATACAGATTTCTGCAGCGGTGGATTATAGTACTAATTAATCTACAGATTACTTTGACTATTTACTCTACCAGTCAAAGGTTTTGGAACAGCACATTTTGTTCCCTTTATTGAAAATTACACAGTTCAAATCCTGCGTATAATCTGAAATTATTCAAAGGTAAGGGATAAACTGCAAAAGGTTAAAATTAAAAGAAAGCTTTGGTGTCAAGAGTCCAATTTCCCACACCATCAAAAGGCATTTGGAAAGAGGAGGACGCTCTGACAGGATGAAGAATGAAGAAAGACACGTTTGAAAGTCAACCGCTGTCTTGACAGGCAGTTCCCATGCCAACAGCTTCAAGCACTGCTCAAAACGGGTCGAAGTGAGCAAGTCTCAGTTTCCACTGTGAAGAGAAGGCTTCGAGCCACAGGGTTGACAGGTCGAGTGGTAGCAAGACAGTCATTGCTCTAAAGGCAAAAATAATCAAATAGAGGCTTGCATGGGCCATGGAGTATCGCTAGTGGACTACTAAAGAAAGAAAGAAAGTCTTATGAATCGATTAATCAAAATTTTAATCTTCGGTTGTTATGCAGGGTTTTTTTACACCGTTGAGTAGCCTACAGGCTGCTTCCTCAGTGTGTCACACCAACTGTCAAACAAGGAGGAGGAAGAGTGAGGGTCTGGGGGCTTCTTTGCTGATTCCAAAGTCAGCTACTTGCACCCTGAATCAAAACGTCTATTGCAGCATTTTGCAATGCTTTGCAATGCCCTCTGATCAACGCCTAGTTAGCCAGAAGTTAATTCTACAGCAAGATATTGACCCCAAGCTTTGCTTTTGGCCGTATCAGAACAATCTTAGACGAAAAGCCGATGCATTAAACTACTCCTGCGACATTCCATCCATCCATCCATTATCAGAACCGCTTATCCTATGCAGGGTCATGGGGGGGCTGGAGCCTATCCCAGCCGACTTCAGGCGAGAGGCAGGGTACAACCTTGACAGATCGCCAATCCATGGCAGGGCTAACACAGACATACAACCACTCACACACATTCACACCTACGGACAATTTAGAGTCAGATCGCCAATCCATCGCAGGGCACTCCTGCGACATTAAACTGCGTAAAGTTTCAACAGAAGTGTACAATTAAGGTTTTCTAAATCTTTTGATCGGTAGTGTACATTTTTGTGTGATTTTTGTCGTGTAACAATCAAGCTAAAACTGAATTTATATGCTTTGACAAAGACAGATGTTTCATTAATGATTCTGTTTTTTAAGTCAACCATGAACACTTTCATGCTAGAAAAAATACTTAATACAATAGTTTTGAGCATGGTGCACTGAGAGTAAAATTATTATGAACTAATTATTAACTAGTCAAGCCTCTTGCTATGCATTTTATAGCATACACAACATTTGAGGACGTGGGTTTACAGGCAACCATTAATAAGACAAATTTAGAATTGAATTTTTTAATTTAGAAGCCAATGCCAATAGATAAAAATTTAAATGTGAATTTGCCTGACTAGAAGCAAGAAATAAGTGTAAGAATTGCAAACTACCACAGTGTAAAATCTGCTTGGCTGAATTCTTAATCTGAGTCAAACATGCAATTAGTTTGTGTTTTGGGTTGACTGTCTGTGTTTGCATTTTGGTTTATTGTAGGCTCATTTGTAGTGTGGACATATAGCACTTGATTTAAATAACCTAATTTGAATTATTATTTATTGTCCTTTAGGGCAGCCCTGGTCCAAAAGGTGAAAAGGTGAGATGCTTTTTATCTTAAAGATTCAAACAGCAAGGACAATGGGGAGTTCAAGATACTTTACACAATAGCTTTAGGAATGGTGAGACCGTTTGACATAGCCCGAAACTTCATAATGTTCAGATCCGAGGATGACGCCTTTGGGTTTGTATTTTCGATTGCACTTTTGCAAGTGCAAAACCAACCATTTGATTTTTTTTTACGTTTCTTTTAAAGTTTATTCATTTATTATTATTATTATTTTATATATTATTATAATCATTATCATTTATTGTTAACTAATTAAACTAATAATGTTTGATTCAGGGCACTGTAGTAACATCAGTTGTGCATCCCAACCAGTCAATCGAACTGCAATGCAGGCAGAGCTTAATTGCCAGGTTAAAGACTTTGCAGCTTGACAGTGCACATTATGGCGTGCAAGTTCAGAGCATCTTTTCAGAGTTTGAGAAGTGCTTAACTGATTTTACTTTGCATACATCGAGCGTGTTGTTTGATCAATTGTTGATGTCGATTGCATTCTCTTCCGAGTAGTATCACTGTTCCACCTGGATCAGTTGTGCATTATAATTTTCTTATATATATATATATATATATATATATATATATATAATTAACTATATGTATAATAAAATTATTAATTATTGGGAAATCACATCTTGAGAGATAAGCCAAGGGCTAGTATCACTGTTCCACCTGGATAGCACCGAGATAGAGATTCCCACACCGCAGAACTAGATTGAGATCAAATGTGTGGCAATGCCTGGCGTCAATATAGTGATCTGGAACCCATTGCTGGCACAAAAGGACCCCTAAACGCTGACCCTTGAACTTTTTAAATCCATCTATTGTGCGAGTCAGCTTTCTCTCACATGAAAACAGTCGCATCAAAGCAGAGATCCAGAATGAGGGATGACCACCTTATGGCCTACCTAGCTCTGGTAACCAACTCCTGCTGCCCCTCGCTACTGGCAGACTAGCAACTTTAAAAGTAGATCTGGGTTCCTAAAAGGTTTAGCATCCATGACCTAGGCTATGCTAGCAAACAAATAAACAATACATGTATCAACATTTTAACAATACTTGAATGTCTGGCCCACAATTTTTCTGTTATAGACAAGAATGCATTTTTTTTGTTAATTGGAAGTGCAGTCATGCAGTTATACTTTGTGCCTCTTGCAGGGGGATCAAGGTGACGAGGGACCTCGGGTATGTGCTTTATTTCTTTTCTTTTCATTTTTCTCTGATTGGTTGCTAAATGTACTATGCTGTTTCTCTGGATTGTCCTTTAAAATATTGCGAGTTAAAGGTTTAGAATTAATTGAATTCCTAGGGTGATTTTTTTATTCTGTCAATTGGAGGATCCGGGGTGGTAAAAAGCACTGGATATTTTGATGTGTTTCTTAATCCGGTCTTTGACACTGCACTTAAATTGATAGAGTTGATCAATTTGGTGGTATGGGTGTGGATTTGTAAATTCTACTGCACCCAAGTATCCTCTGTTGATGGTTTGCAGGATGAGCGAATGCTACTATTTGAGTTGACTGCCAAATGCAGTCAAACATATGATACAATGTTACGATGAAGCCTCTGCAACTGCCGTGTTTGCATGACTGATGAAACAGGCACTTTAGCCCTGATGAATCCCTCTCAGTTAGGTTTTGTTTCTCAAGTTGCAAATGTTTTGCAAGCTCATTATTTCCGTCCTTACATGAAAATCAATTTCTGTGCATGAATTTAAATGTTAAAATGCAATATCACATTTGATAATGTACAATAGAAAGGATGGGGAAAAACTGTATGAAAATTATGAAATTTGCGATGCCTAAAAGGGGTTAAGGGAACAGATTTTATTTATGTGACCTTGAATTTAGAAAACGCTTTCCCCCAAACAAGTTACATTAGTACAGTACAAGGTATTAGCTTTCAAATAATATGATATACTAGCATGATGACACAGACTTCACCAAGGACT
>JAVQJS010102273.1:0-10603 GCA_036024795.1 Galaxias rostratus
TTTTTTATTGTCGCATCGATGATTGTTATTCGATCGATACATCATCGATCATTGGTCCCAGCCCTACATGCATTACGGTAAGACAGCTGCACACGCACGCGCAATATCAGCAATCAACATGATACACAGATAAACTGTAACACCGGTTGGACCTGCCTAGTGAGTTTTATAAACTACATTGAACAAGTAGTATAGTTTACTATATTTATGTACGGGGACCACTTTAGAGTGTAGGCCTAAAATACCAGCTGTAAAGCCAAGTGCACGTGAAATTAAAAAAAAATGCGACGGAAATACGTAATGTGAAATATTTCTTTGGGTCGTTCGCCATGAAAAACATTTATGTTGCCTTTGGCTTTGCTCTGGTCTATCTTTCAAACTTCTATGAACTTGGCTATAAGCGCAATATATTTTGAGAGCCCACCTGGTCAATGCTGTTCTGCTAGTGATGCAGTTGAGAGACTCGATGGGCTGTGTCGGGCTTCTATACAGTAATAAGACCCGAACAAACTTAACTTTTTTTGCAAATTTTCTACAAATAAAAACAAACAACAGCCTTACCAGTTTCCTACACCGGTATGCGTGGTTCGTTGAACTCACTGTAGATTACAAGTCAAGGACACTGCATTGCATTAGGGCAGTTTTTAACACGGTGTAATCCTTTTTACAATATCCTTGTCACAGATCGAGTCTTAGACCTAAACTAAATTCCACACGACTCATCGTTCAGCCTGCCCCCTTCTCTGACAGGAAATGTTATCTTTCCTCGATGCGTCACTTTACGGATCGGAGGTCTACACGCCCTCCTGTGGATAAATATTGAATTATAATTTTATCGTACTAGCAACAACTGAGGAAACAAATGTAAAGATAAAAAATATATTCTACTCAAAATTATTTGTAAAATGTTATTAAATTATTTTATAGAAACATTTATTAATTTCCCCATCAAGTACAGTGTGACTTCTATGAGGTCACAACTGATGGTAGGGGTCCCAGGATTGGTCATACCATGGGTCAGATCTCACAGTGCTTATCACTTCAAAATTAGACATGCTCATTTTAAGCCTGCCATTTTGTCTGACACAAAAAGCATTAAGGTGAGGACAATTTTATGGGTCAGTAATTTTCCATGCTGGTGTTGTTTTGTAATAAAACGTTACAGTCCATTTGATTTTATGACAAAACACTTATTAAAAGAGGAAAGTAAAGTGTTATTTTGATATTTATTAATCAGTTCAGAGGGGCATGGCAAACATCTAAGTTATAGTCACACACACACACACACACACACACACACACACACACACATACACTCCATCCATCCATCCATTAGCTATACCACTTTTCCTATGCAGGGTTGCGAGCGGCTGGAGCCTATCCCAGCCGACATAGGGTGAGAGGCTAACACATAGAGACAGACAACAACTCACACTCACATTCACATAACAACAAACCCCACACGTTTCTGTGTGTCTTTGAGTAATAACTTGCTGAACCAAAAGGATGGCTGTTTCAACCCAAGACCTTAGGTTTTCCTTGTGTGTAGGATTCACTATTGTAAGATGAGCTGATTACGTATTGTCTGGTTGGTTCTGGATAATCTAAATACACCACAATTTACTAGTCTAATGCGTTAATACAGTAAATTCATTTTCAATGCCTCTGTCTTCCTTTTCTTTCAAGTATTTAACAAAATAATAATAATTATTATATATCAATATAACATATTTCTCAATTAAGGTTTAATTTGAAATGTATCAGCCATAACGAGTAACAGCAATAGAATGGCTCCTTTTCCATGTAGAACAACTTGATATTATTGTTAAATTTGAAGTCAGGTTTCGAGGGGGTGCACATAAGAGAATCCTCATTATTGAAAGTATAATGATCTGCTCCTCACTGTCTACTGGAGTTCTCCTTAACCTCAGCGCTGTATTGAACACATAGGATCACACCATCAGGGATGTATGTATGGTTTAGACATTGGTGGGGGACATGATTCTGTAACCACTGTTTGGTGGCGATATTGCCACAAATCCACATCCAACTTCCTCAGGACACCTTTGTTCTCCGACCTCATTTATCTGCCTTAGCTGCTTAGAGCAGAGTTTCTGTCTTTGGCGTGACTCATCTATTGCTTCAACCCACGGAACTGTCAGCTCTATAAAATAGACAATGTATTGTGTGTAGGACCACAGTAATAAGACTGGTCTTAAGATGGTTTCAAAAATAAAGGTGCTGTACCCTACTGCCCTCTGATGGCCAGCCGCCACTGCACATTTGCTATTTCTTACACTGGACAATTTAGCCTAAATATGCTGGCATTTTGACAGTTTGATCTCAAGGGAGCAAAGACATACTGAAAGCAGCATCTTATTTCCATATGAAGGAGAGAGCAGACATACAACCTGTACTGTTCATTTGATTGGTTTGCTTGTTTTGCTCTTACATGTGCATTGTTTGTTCAGAATGGTTGATATTGGTTGAAGGTGTTGATATTCACCTTCGTCTATTCATTAGCTATACCGCTTAATCTATGCAGGGTCACAGAGCTATTCACTTTCATATGGGTTTCATTTGTTACATATAAATGCAAAAAAAGTGCATTGTTCCGCTGATTTGATGTTGATCATTATACAATTCAGTGAAATTCTTTCAGTATATCGGTATTTAATATATATATATATATTGCATTTTAACAATACCACAATATCGATATTACAAAATCCGCATCTTATTATTTTTATATAAAGTGGTCTTAATCATGTTCAATTTGCAAACCGTTCCCCATTGGCTGCACACAATAGACTAAAGTTAATAAAATAAGAATATAATCTTATTGGAATGGAATATAATATTATAACTGATACTGAAGAATCTAAGTCTACTAGAAAAGTATAATAGCATATATAGTTTTAGTAATACGACGGGTTTTAAGCAGAAACGTGAATACAAACAAAGCACTGCAATTATCAAAAATAAAGGTTTACTGTAGCCATAACATAATTATAGACGGTAATATTCCTAATTTGTCCACTAGAGTTCACCTGCGTTGTAAAATGCTCTCTTCTAGCCTACTTGGCGCTTGTGTTTATCTCTCAATCCTTAGCTGTGTGCCCGTGTCCGTGAACATCAGCAACATTTTTATTTATTTATCCCAGACAGTCTAGACTATCGTGGATATACAAATGTAAGGCGCCACAAATTCCATCCTTAGCGGACTTCTGTATGGTTACATATTACTGATTAGAGAGGGTAAGTTTGATGTTTTTTTATTAACAGTTCATTAAAAAGCAACACAGTTTCTGCCTTTCCTCTCCCCCATTATGGAGGTTTGGCTTACGTTAGCTAGCCATTAACATGGCGCCTTCAAAACAAACGATATGGTAGTTTAGCCTTTGCCGATGTATTCTTTTTATATAATTTATTTAATGTCTTTCATTCTGTTTTGTTTATATATAGTACAATCCTCATTCAAATTCCTGGAAACGTGCATAATACATTTAGCAACTGTTTCGCTAACGTAAAATAATTTCCCTGACGTTAAACAACCTAATGCTCTTAGCATGTTGACATAGCCGGCTAACATGCCTTTAGTTTTCGTAAGCTTACCAGATTTATGTTTTATTTGATGAAAGTGTGACTGAGAAATACTACATTTACTATCTCTTGTGCAGATGTTGAGATAATAGCTTCGTTGAAACGATACGCTTAGTTGGCTAATGAACTATATCATACTATTAACGACAACGAATGTTAGCTTGCCAGCTGTAACACATGGATAAATGTAGCTGGGTCCAGCTCGTGACCTATGAGGCTGTCGACATTGTAAATTGTGGCTTTAGCCTAAAAGTGTTACTGTAAATAGTCAACTATTGCATTTCTCGTTTAGACGTCTAGTTAGTGTTGGCTGACCCAAATTTTATTTTATCCCGTGGTAATATAAAATCTGTGTCCGATAGGGATTGGCACTAGCCCACTAACGACGGTATACTTCGTATAACAAATTATTAAATTTACATTGTGTATTTGATTCACAATCATAACAAAAAAATATAATGTCAGCTAAAAATGTCACTCAGTTGAGTTTTGTGCAATTCGTGGCCACTTGTTCACAGGTCATACCTAAACCTCCAATATGCAGTGCCTCACTATTCATGGAAATGTGCAAGGAATGTAAGCTTTGGTTTTGTCTAAAATGTCCATCGGCCAGACACCTGCCATCCAGAAACTTGAATCGAGGCCTTTCCACGAAGCATGATTTGGAGTTAGTAAAGTAACTGTAGGTTTAACCCAGCAACCGTGGGTGGCTTTTTACGAGGGTAAATCTCCATAGTAATTTATGCTGCACACCACAGCACAGGTTATGTGATGACAGATAAAAACGTATACAAGCACCGCCCACTGACTAATCAATCATCTTTGGAAAATAGCATCACCAAATCTAGAAGATCCAGCAGACCTCGGTTCAAAGTTCAAAGTTTGGTTTTATTCGTTGTATGTCACTGTACAGTAGCTTTCAATTAGGTATGCATTTGTCAATTGAAGGAAATTAGATCAAATCAAATCTAAATATGTACAATATAGCATATGGTGTAGCTGGGAGGCTAATAAAGAGAAATGGGTCTCATTCAATCAATCTTCCTAAGTTTTTCTTATTTTTGATCTCAGAACATTTCCTAAGAGACATCTACAACGGAAACACAGTACATACAATACCATACATACATATCATGTATTCTTAAACTTGTATTTTTATTCTGCCGAGTTGACCGAGTCTCGCCCTGCATATTTCATTGCATGTTGGCCCCGTGTTAATTCATATGACAAAAAAAACTTGAAACTTTGACCTTTGGAACTTGAACTTGAACTTTTTAAACTGCGGAATTGCTCGCACTTATGTTTTTATATTGATTAGTTGTCTTTGTACAGTGAAAGCTTGTGACAGTTGTTGCTAATTGTAGGTTAACGGCCCGCCAACCTATTTAAGGGAGCATTAGATTAATATTGTGACTTACAAAATGTAACCAGTTGTTGAAGAAACAGTGCTAACCACTGAGCCATCGTGCTACCCTTGTATGAACCAGTGTGGTGTAAAATGTTGCAGTAAATTGCTTGGGTCTTCTGCTGCTCATGGACTTCTGCTGCAAATGTTCTTGTCAGCCTATGGAATGAGTGCAGATGTCAGTGGACCCACATTCCCAGTTTTCAACAAGGTTTAGACATATTTAGACTTCACAGTCTGTTGACTCAATAAGACTTCCTGGAGGTGTGTGTATGGAGACCATGGATAACCATGAATAGCAAGAATAATTGAAGATGCTGTAATAGCAAAGTTCCCAGATAAAGACGTAAAGTTTTCAAGAAAAAAAACCTGTTCCATTTGACGTCTGGGTTTTTGTCATATTTCTCCTCACATTTTTAGACAATAGAGTGTTTCTGATCTGTTTGCCCAAATCGACCGTTTTCCCAGGTAAAATTAATAAAGAGGTCATGTCACGTGCGGTGAAGAAGAGGCAGGCAGACCCCAAGGCTGTCCAATACGTGTGGGCGGCCATTGAAGTTATTCGCAACCAGAAACAAATTGCCAACATGGACAGGATCTCCAAGTAAGTCATCAATTCATCTGTTGGTAATAAATAGTGACTGCAGTTTTGATTGTTGTATCGTAATGCCTGATGTCTTTTGTAACCGACTAAAATATTCTACCGGATGTTCTGAGAAAATAACCCGTTGTTCTGATAATTACATTTGCTCAATGTTCGCTAAAGTAAAACTTAACTAACTTAATTGTCTATGTGATACTATAGTTAATAAAGTTGAATAACTTTAATAGCATTTTTACCCCTGTAACCAATAAGGATAACTGAATGTTGCCAACAGATATAAACCATATAATTTGCATTTAGCAGTTGTATATTTCTTAATTAAAAATGTTTATTCGTAAAATGTATCGTGCGAATTAGGTTATTTTGCTAATCCCTCCCTCCCACCCATCCATAGGTACCTTAGCCGTGTCTTCGGCATGCACCCCAAAGAGACTTCTCGCCAGCTGAGCCTTGCTGTAAAGGACGGCCTGGTTGTAGAGACCTTGACTGTGGGCTGTAAGGGTTCTAAGGCCGGCATAGAACAGGAGGGCTACTGGTTGCCCGGCGACGAGATGGTAAGATAACCAACCGCATCCTATCCAACATCCCTTCAAATAGACTGGGAATAGTTCCTATGTAAATCACTGTTTTCTTTGCATTTGGCGAGCTGTTGTTGGCTCAGGCTACGTTTACACGGCCTCGCCTAAGTGCTAGATTTCGATGTATTGCTCAGACACAGTTTTATGTATAGCTTAGCTGTTCACATGTTTGTTTGTTTTTTTAATGTGACAAACAATACATCACACACGTGTTGCAGCCAGTGCCGAGTAGTATGGCAAATGTCAATCCAGAGTGAAGTAAAAATGGCATGAATTCTGGTATGGCTGTTCAGACTGAGGTCGCATTGGAAAAGAAAACCTGACGCCATGTTGGATTATGGACCACATATGAAATTGGCCTAAATCTAAAATGAAAAGCTCAAATTTCATGTGATTTGTGCTGTCACACTGTTATGATTTTTCAAACTTTTTTTGGGCTCTTTTCGCCTGCAGTTTAAAAAATCTTTTAATCTGAAAATAAGTAGGCTTCAATTATTTACATTAGTCACTGGATACTTGAATGCATTAGGAACTAGGTTAGAGTTTGAATTCGGCTTCTTTTTCTTTTTACATTTATTGTATCACCATTTATCAGCACCAACCATTTTAGTTATGTGTTGTATCTTAAAATGTTATGGCTTCAGATTTTTCTGGTTGAGATTGAGAGATTTGACTTCAGATGTGTTGTTTTTTATTCATTTATTGCTACTTTATGGATAAGAACAAGTAGATTTACAAGTTAAAAGATTCATGAAATGACATAATATAAACATTCCATTGTAATTATAAATGTAATTTTAAATTCAACCAGCCTTGAAGTTAATTAACATATAGTTAGACCCTCTGCTTAATGCAATGCTCCCTTTGTCATTCAAAACTGCAAGACATTAGTTTTAGCTCTGCGAAACACAGCAGCCAAACTATAAAATCTCACTTTCTGAATCACTTGCAATCACAGGATCCCAAGGCAGAAGGAAGCAAGGTAAGATGACACTCTCACACTTATTCATCTGTTCCATTGTCTTTACTGACACCATTCTCTGACAAATAATCAAACAACATACCGACAACATTCAATCTTGGTTTTTGGGGGATGCTTCAAAATTCAATTTTTCAACTGCATATTTTTGGGCTGTTGATGCAGCCTAGTTAAAAAAATTTAACTGATAAGTAAGTAGCTGAATTATAATACAAGTCAACTGCAAAAGTTAGCATGGGTAGTTAGCATAGAAATATATTAAAGTAGGCACATTTCTACTTGCGCTGTCACGATATAATGCCTATATGATTCTTCAAAAGCTTCAGCAAAGTCTATTGCAGTACAAAGAAGCCAGTATATTTTCCAAAGTTTTAGTGACCTAAGTTTTTGTTGGATGCAAACTTACAGACAAGTATTGTTGCTTTTTCATCACACAAATATCCAGTGTGTATTATGAGCAGTAAAACAGTACATTTTAAATGGCACATTGTTTGTTTTGTAGAAAATATAAAAAAAATAAGCAACTCATACATGGCTGTTGGTTCATCGCAAGCATCTAAGATTGTGAACTGGAGGTGTCGATACCAACTGTAGAGTTGATTTGTTTTTCTTGAGGGTATTTTCCTGTGTTTTGTGTCCAGCATGGTGGTTTTATAAATCACATTGGATACATGTGAATATCTAGTTGACTGTTTAGCGAACCAGACCCTTTTTAGCCTAATGTGCGTTTATTTGAAGCGTGGTGAAGCAGTTATACTACATTATGTAGTTAGTTGGATTAAATCCAACTGTCATAGGTTACCACCTTGCTCCCAACATATTTTAGGTCATCAATTACACTAATAGTCAGTGAGTGCAAAAATGACAAAAAAACATTGTCACCCATATTGATGATAAAAAAGAGATTTTGGTTGGTTTCCTAAATTACATTCCAACACTGTTTCGGCGAACTCCCAATCGAGATGATCAGAATCAGAATTCCTTTATTTGTCTCACAGCAGAGAAATGAACATTGTTGCAAATGGCCAGTAGAGATAAAAGGTAGAATAAACATCTTGAATAAAGTGACAAGCACACGTAAAAAAAATTCCATCTAATAAGTACACGTCCATGATGTAAGGCTGTGAACACATGTAAACGAAGTTTAAGTAATTTATGTTTACAACATCAAGGCAAATAATACAAAGTGATCATAAAGTGGAGCCCCAAAGTTATGAAATGAATAGAGAAACATTCCTACTTAGCCTTATTGCATACTTTATTGTTTTGCAAAGCGCAAGCATCTGCGAAAGAATTAGTTCAATTCGAAAATGCTACGTTTCCAGAGCATTAGTGAATGAAATCTGACCAGAACAGTCGTGCAGCAAAGCTCAGGGACCATGGCCTGTTAGGCTTGAAGAGCTTCTTCCAGGATATTTGTTGTAGCTGTAGCCTTCCTTATCTGCCACAGAAGCCTATAAAAACACATAAAGTACATCCACATATTTATAGGAACAATGTCGTTGTATACAAACCTCAAGATGCATTTGTGAATTGATGTGCATTTATTAATGAACCATTAATATACAAATCAGGAAATACATTTCTTGTGATTATTGATAGCGATCTAATTCCATTCAGGGATGTTGGTAAAGTAAAACACACTTTCCGGCCTTCTACTGTCTGTCTATCGTCCTACTACAAGCAGGCGTTTTCTTTTGCATGTCTGCCTGTAAGATCTTCCTCCCAATAGGCTTTTCAAATGTGTGTGTGGTCGGCGGGTTATTTTATTGCAGATGGTGATTGAAGAGCAGCAGCAGGTCAGTCAGCATTTTCTTGTAACAAAGATCTTTATGATTGTTTATGTGAATAAAATTCTAGTAATACATTTTACACTTCAGCTCTTTGTTCTGTGGGAGTATATTTAGTTCATTTGCATAATATGTTTCGGTTCTAGAGCCCAATTGATACTGAATATTTGAGTCTGATAGCAATATAAGAGAGTAAAAGAAAATCTGCAATCAATAGATCAGATGATTTTATGCAGATATACATACATACAGACAAACAAAATAAAGAAGAAAAAAAAGTGTAAAAGTAAGATGACATCACGTGTTGCAATAACAGTTTCAGTGTGCCTTGGCATTGATTCTATTGGTCTCTAACTCCAATGGAAGGATGTAATGTCACAATCCAAAAAAACGATCCAACAATTGTGACAATGACAAAAGCAATCGTTTTAATGTTGCTTGTTTTATGTCTGTTGTAACATTTTATGCTGACGTTTGATTGTGGTGATCTATCTCAATGAGACTCACCTGTTTAAATGAACCATCACCGTCACATACCACACCGATATACCTGTAACAGGCCCATATTGTGGTCACGCTCTATTAGCCTCTATTTATATCCAAACAGTTGAACTAAATATACAGCATGTTCAAACTGTCAAACAATCAAGACGACAAGAAACAGGAATTTAAACTTCTACTAAAGGCTACTAAAAGCTGAACAATTAGAAAATGACCACGTAATCAAGCCATTCATCAACCACACCGTGGTTCAGCAAATGGGACTAAATTCAGATTCTGAGATTAACAAATAAATATTCTCTGTACCTTTGCACATGGACATCGGCCCATTAGGGCTGGGATCTTAAATAACATCATACCAACAGTCAAGCAGGTGGCAGGGTCACGGTTTGAGTATTGAAATAATGTTTGGTTTCTAAATACTTTTTCCAAGTTATTATGTACAATTCTCGGCATCACCTTGTCCCTTTCTGCTACCTCTCTTTGTTCCAACCAACCTGTGAATGTTACTCCCACGCTGACAGAGATCCGTACTTTAAAGTGGAATCTGTGTAAATCATCATCTCTTGTCGTTGTTGACATGTTTCATATGACTGTACGACAGGCTGCTCCTCACAATCTCGTGAGACCTCGTTGTTCCGGTTCCCTGTCAGTTTTATTGAAGTGTGCCCCCCTCCCCATCCTCCCCACACCCACAATTCTGTTAGGAAGAAAAAAAACTGAATAACCTCTCCTTGTTCTTTTCTGAATCATTAGTTGGTTGCCTCTTGAGGATATAGACCCTATCATATAAAAAGCTAGCACAGGGCTCGGCTGGCCAGTGGATGAGGAGGGGAGGGGGGGGCATGCATCACTGTTATTGTTGTGTTTCCAGGACTGGGAGGCGGAGAGCCACGACTGGTACTGCTTTGAGTGCCACCTACCTGGCGACGTTCTGATGTGCGACAACTGCTTTCGCGTCTATCACCTGAAATGCCTGTCTGAGGAGTGCAAGCCACGGGACTGCGGCTCACACTGGCAGTGCATAGTCTGCAGGGTAGGCCGTGTGTGTGTGTGTGTGTGTGTGTGTGTGTGTGTGTGTGTGTGTGTGTGTGTGTGTGTGTGTGTGTGTGTGTGTGTGTGTGTGTGTGTGTGTGTGTGTGT
>JAVQJS010102302.1:0-11395 GCA_036024795.1 Galaxias rostratus
GTGTGTGTGTGTGTGTGTGTGTGTGTGTGTGTGTGTGTGTGTGTGTGTGTGTGTGTGTGTGTGTGTGTGTGTGTGTGTGTGTGTGTGTGTGTGTGTGTGTGTGTGAGAGAGTGAGTGAGTGTGTTTCCGAGTGAGTATAGGTGACATTTTCTGAGCCATGGGTTGAATTTTAACTTCACCTTTGACATCAACCGTGCATTTCTTCTGCACCCTCTAGGTGTGTCTCATCCGCTCGCCAACTGTTCATACAATTGTAAAAAGGTGCAGCTGGTGGCCTTTAGGCATCTGCTTAAGCCTCCTCAGCCCTGGGCCTACTACCCTAAGCCAGGCTTCATAAACCCAGCTCTGATAAAGTCCTCCAGACCGCTAGGCTCCATAGCCAAGCTCTCATAAAGTCCCCCTCACCGGTGTCCACTTAACCAAGCGCTCCCTAAGTATCTGGAGTAGGCAGTATAACCAAGCACCCATAAAGTCTTTCCAGGGAATTCTTTGAAGTCACCCGGGCAGTCAAAAGTCACCGGCCAGACTTGAGAGGGTAAAGCTATTGAAGTCTCCACCACTGTAGTTTGTTTGACTGCTGTGGCTGTGTCCAGTTAAAATCGTAGCCCTTACATTTTGGTCAGAACATAAGAGCAGCCTCGTTACTCTTGTTGTTGTTGTTGTTGTTGTTTGTGTGTGTGTGTGTGTGTGTGTGTGCCTGTGTGTGTGTGTGTGTGCATGTGTGTGCATGTGTGTGTGTGCGTGTGTGTGTGTGTGTGTGTGTGAGAGAGAGAGAGAGAGAGTGAGAGAGAGAGAGTGTCTCCACATATTCATATCAAGGTTATTTTTGGTTGTGGCAGGGTGAGCAACTTCTGTTAGGCTAATATGCCACTCTCAACCCTCCAAGAGCCGGTGGGTATAAATCTTCGCCCATATAAAGCCTCACATGTCCCGTAACGTAAAGGTCTGGGCCCTGCTCCATGTGCTGCCGAGCAGAGAGGGTATAACTCACAGGGGGTTAACAGCGTGTCCTGTGGCTGCGAGGACATTGGATCCTCCAGGTACACTCGGTTAATGTGTAACAGAGACAGACGGGTAAAGGGTATCGGCTTCAAAGCCCGGGTTGAGACCTCCCCCCCCCCCCCCCCGCGGCCCGTACGCCAACGCTCCACACACCTAGAGAAGGTGCCATGTGGAATGGATTTTATGCTGCTGAGTCAGTAGGAGGCTATCTCTTTGCCTGTTCATGTCTTTTATTTTTATGGGTGTTAATAAAAGGACGTGCATGTGCGCTGTCATATCACTGTTATGACATAACCGCGACAACAACCCCCTCTGTTTTGTTGCTTTGTCCCTCGGCCTCCATGTCCTCCCCGTGTCCGCCTGCCTCCAGTTTAAGCGAGCTCTGGTCCACTTCGGCGAGGGCGGGTCCACCATGCAGCCTGAAGAGTTCTTTGGGATCTTCGACACGTTCCTCACCTCGTTCACCGAGGCCAAGCAGGAGAACGAGAACATACGCCGCCGCAAGGAAGAGGAGGAGAAACGGACTCGCATGGAGGCTCAGGTTGGAAAGCATTCGCTCTCCAGAGACACGTTCATACACACACACACACACACACGTACATGCACCAGTGCCCTACTATATAATGGCTCTCTTACTGTTTGTTTTGGGGGGCATCCATAATGGGTAGGTCATACGTTGAATGTCCAGATTATCCAATACTCTCCTCTCTCGTGTCCTTTAACCTCTTACACCTCCCCATTTGCTGTCCACCAGTTGAAAGAACAGAGGGAAAAGGAGCGGAAGGCGAAGAAAGCGAAGGAAAACTGCGAGGAGGATGGGGAGTTTGATGACCTGGTGTCGGCGCTGCGCTCTGGCGAGGTGTTCGATAAGGACCTGTCCAAGATGAAGCGCAACCGTAAACGCAACCAGAACCAGAACTCCGACAGCAATCGGGAACGGCCGATCACCAAGCTCAACCACTAGCCCAATAGAAAAGTGCAACACTTCAGAAACTAGCTAACAAGAAGAAATTAAACGACCAAGCAGGACTTTGTTACCAAATTTGTGTTGAGTAGTTTGATGGACCAATAGGCAATGATGCCTTTTTGCCTGTTTTCCCAACGTGGCCAATTTGCTCACCTGAAGTCAAACCACACTAAAGATTTTCTTCCAAAAAGTTTGATAGAACTATAACTAATTTTGACAAAGGTTTGATTGTCCTCCTAAAATCTTGGATTATGGCTCAAATTATTAATATTAGAACTACTTTTGGTGTACTGACCATGTTTTTATTTTTGAGTTCCTGTTCAAAAAGTGTCAGAAAGTGGCCACAACCCTTCTGTCTTTGTGGAACCGTATGGCCATCCAGTGGTTAGATATGGAACTGCGTGTAGGAGGTGGCCAACTTGAACAATGTAGGCACTGTGTAAATCGCCTTGGCTGTGTTCCGGGGCAAGAATGTTTGTTGCGCGCACATAGAACACTCAACAAAATGTTTTCACCATCCAGGGTCTGCATTTCTGGGGCCATGTCATTCTGAAAGTGTTAGTCTCTACTTTTAAATCACAAAACTGGAATTGCTGTCTGGGACAAACAACATTATGCTATGTAGTGGACACGTATGCAAAGAAATGTCTTCTAGAAATAGTGGTGTCAGTGTCAAGCTCTAACTTCATGGAAAACTGCTTAATTTTTGGACAGCCTCTGGTTATTTACATTTCTGCATATGTTTATTTTTAACTGCCAAAGAAACTGAACATGCAAAATCTTAAAAGTGTGCTGGGCAACTATTGTTACTAATGTTGACAGAGCTTAGGACCATGGGGCTGGTGCCCTCTAGGTGTACCATAATAGGGATATGCTATTCAATAATGAAAAGATGTATAATTGATCTGTTTTGGTCTACATGGGGCTATATTCAGAGCAGACACTGTACACACTCAAATCACAGACAGGCAAGTACTGCATGTGTGATGTCTTAAATAACGATGCTTTGGAGGAAAGCGCAAAACTAAATAGAATACATACTTTGATACTGTTTATAATAAACACATGCTACATAGAGGTAACTTAGATGTATTTAGATCCCATTAGATACACAAAGGCAGAAATAGCTGAGGTTTTTGTATAGTTTTTGTAAGAAAGCAATGCATTGAGTGATGACAAAATGTGTTTTCATTGAGGAAATTAATTTCAAGCCTTCCTCTACTAGCTAGCAAAGGGCCCCTCGCTGGCTTGGTATTCCAACAGCCAAAATCCATCCTAAATATATCACAACTTCAGCAATACATACTGTTAGATGTTAACAATTGTAAATACAGTATATAGGCAAACCAATTATACAAAGACTACAAAGGATGTCTTCTCAATCTGTCACCAGAAAAAGTTGCCAAATAGAAATTCTTTAGCCAACCTTATACAGTTGTAAAGTACTATGCATCCCATGTTTTGTCTGAACGGTTACGTTTAGTTTTACGGGCACAGATATAAACCTTCTGGGAAAACTTCCTATACAGCTTGTTAACTGACAAAGAAGATCTTCTGAATGTGTAGTCTGCGTCAGGGATTTCAATCTCCCTTCTGTTTTTGTTGCAGTCTTATGTGTGTATATAGGATGTCTATACGGTACAATACGATACAACCTGTTCTTATCACTTCCCCTTAGACCATCATTCTTTTACAGAGCTTTTCACCAAAACAGACTTTCTTCTTTCAAAATCATTCATTCCTTAGAAAAACAAAAACATTCCTCTTTAAAAAAAAGATAAGAAAAAAAGGATGCTGCCCTTAGGAGAGAGTCTGGGCTTAATTATGTACCTGTAGTTTTGTGTTGACCAGCAACTGTAGATATTGTTTGACCTTTCTTGTATGTGTGATGGCTTTTTCTGATGTCTGTATGTGGGATCTTTCTTAACTGCTTTTTAATTATTTAAGAACTGTATTTCTATTACGAACAGGTTCGAGAAATAAACCTGGTTTGAAGTCAAGTTCACATTCATTCAGTCTACTAATGTGTTGGGTGATTTGAATGTCAATTATTGGCTATAAGTGACATAATTTAAGTTCCTTTTGATCTTTAACAACAAATGTATGTCTATACGCTTGAAGGCTAAAGATATTTGTCTTGACGTACTCCAGAAATACAAAGGCTTTTCGGAGCTCTGTTAACTTATCTTCAAAGCATATTACTTGAGGCAAGGAAACAATGCTAATTGTGAGAAGTGTGCATCAAGAAAGGTATGCAACATGTGTTAAACATTTATTGTATTCTTGAAAATATTTTAATTATTCTCTTTCAACAAAGCAAACGTGAAGTCACAGATTGGTAGCCATGTCAGCCAAACACCCACCAGTTGAACCGAGTGTGATATCTGTTGTTGCCACGTTTGAACGTAACAAATAAGACTGCTTATATCCCGGCATACTTCAATTCAAGTTGACAAGAGCAATCCTTCCTTTACATTGTTTGAGCCCCAGGTGCTCCTGTGAAGTGCAAAACCTATTGGCAATCAGGCGTACCCAAGCCTTTCAAAGCCGGCCCCAAGTATATGACGCGTATCCATGTAGATGTAAGCAGCAGTGATATGGGCCAATAATACTGGTAACATACTTATATTGCTGTATGGATACGGGCATTTACACATATGGTCCATCTGATATATTGTAGGACATTACAAAATAGAAACATACAATGATTGTAAAATATTTCAAAACACAAACTGCCAGACATGTCTACTTACAATATCAGCAGCGCTCAAGACCTATTATTTACATTGGGTCATGTAGACTCTACAAAATGGCAGCAATAGGGCAAAGACATTAGAAGCTTATAGTAGATGGAAGGTGTGCATAATGTCTAAAGTTAAGCAATGTGAGCACGTAGCCTGTAATTTACTTATATATATAACCACCTCAGGCTCCTGAGTGAAATTAAGGCATGCTATTGAATCTTCTTTGATTTTAACAGAATGAATGGCTCAGCTATCGCCATAGACCTTTGTATTAAGCCTACGATTAACCCTCAGAGGTAATAAAACAATAAGGTAATATCAAAATTACAGATTTTGCAATGGAAATACAGTATTACATAAATATATATAGATATTTAGATGGCTTACATATCTTAGCGTTACGTTTGTTTTTTAGGGAACAAATGTTGGAGGCTATATCGTTTTCTCTTTTCACCTGAAGCACAAACCAAGGAAGATGGAAACTGTCAAATCATCGAAGGCATCTGGACAGTTTCCCTTGAAAGTGTCCTCCATTGACCCTGTCTTGCGTAAAGACGCACTCCTTTATTCACAGTGTCGAGATTGACTGGTTTAGAGCTGCTGCGTAAAGTGTGCCCAAAATTGCGTAAAATATTCCCAGACACGCAATGGCACTAGACAGAATCGCTTTACGTAATATATCCAAACTGGCCTTGATATAAATACTCTGAATACTACATATATATATGTATTAATATATGTTTATATAAAGTTGATATACTGTATCTATATATAACGCAACATCCAGCGTGCATCAAGGGGTTACAAATAATCACAAACTGGTGTCAGCTGTTTCTACCTTTGGCACTGAGGGTTCAGTTAAAGTGTCTTGTTGAGCCTCGCGGCAAAAGAATACAGCAGGATTCTTGCTTGCCCACATCGCCACCTCTCCTCCATTCGCGGGGCTCGAGGATGATAACCGGCTGTTAACTCCTTGCCTGCTCACGTAACGGTCCCGGATCCGATCTGCTCTTGTTCTGACATCCCGGCTCTGTGTTTGCGTCGAGAAGTATGCAGCAATATTTCTAGTCCTGTACCCCTCTTCTCGACTTCGACCAAGAAGTATGGATATGTTGGGGTTTCGAATTGCGTAAATTAGAGGGTTAATTGCACCGTTGGCCCAGGCCATCCAGATTGCCACGGTATCCATGGCTGGGTTAAAGGTGTACTCCCCCATGGCAGTGACTAGACCCATTAGACAGTATGGGCCCCAGCAGAAGATGATAAACACGATCATAATTAACACTGTTGTAGCTGTTCGCATCTCACTGTAGAAACGCAGGAGGTAGGCATACGTAGTCACAGGCCTTACCCGAATTTCTGAGAGACGGACTGTCTTACAGATGTTATAGTGACAGAAGCACATAAGAGAGAAAGGCAAGAGGTAACAGACAACAATCAGAGAAATACTATAGGTTGTCCCCATGCGGGAGGTCCCAGAGTGAAAAACATACATACAATGGTAAAACCCTCTCTTGTGGACCACCAGGTCACTGGGGGTGTGGGGCAACAGGTACCAGGGCATGGAGAAGAAAACAGCTGTCAGCCATACTGCTATCAAAAGCTGTATGGCTTCCCTGCGTCCTATCTTTTCTTGAGGTTGTCGGACAATGGCATAGTACCGGTCAAAAGAGATGAGAGTCATTGTGAGGGTGGAAATTATGCCGAAACAGGTATTGAAAAACCCATTAGCAATACAGAAACGGTCGCCGAAAATCCACGAGCCGTCTTTACTGAATAGCATAATGAAAGAAAATGGTAAACAAAGAACGGCTGTGAGAAAGTCGGAGAGCGAAAGAGACATTATGAATGCGTTAGTGACTGTTCTCAGCTGCCGGTGTTTGATAATAACAATCACCACAGCTGAATTACCTAAACTAGAGAGCAAGAATATGGCCAGCAGCACAAGTGCCTGCACCGCAACTGTGACTCCATGAAGCACAGAGTTCCCCTCCGCTGCGCTCAATATTGGGATTTGGATGCCGTTCGGATTCTCCCCTTCTCGGCCAGTCAGGTTGCCTAGACCTACTGTGGTTTCTGTGACAATGTTTTTTAGAACTGGAGAAACAGTGACAATTTCCAGAGTAAAACTTGCGCCTGATGTGTTGTCCACTGCGCTGTAGTTTCCGAGGCCGCCAAGTAAACCGATGTTCACTGGAAAATCCATTGCGGCAGAAAAACAAGGGATATCCACAGACTGTCAGAAAGGAATTCATCCCTTTCACAATATGAATATTATTTCAGCGAAGAACCAGCGGCCAAAATAGTCTGCCCCTTCCGGTTGTTATTAAAACAAGACAAATAGCTAATAATTGTTGCTTTCCAAATTTGCAATAACCCCAGTTTGCATGCCATTGTAGCCAGATTATGCCTTTCTCACTAGGTCTCTCTCCCCCATTTTGCAAGTCTCCGCCTTCGGTGCGCGTATTCGCACCCCTTCAATGACGTTTAGACAAGTTGTCATAGCAACTTAGATTTTTATCTACGCAGGTACTCCTTGAAAACTAATTGGTCAGGTAGGAATGCAGTCCTAAACAGATATGAAGTGTGTGGAGAGTTTGATGTTATAATCTCATACTAGATAGGGCTTTAATTTCCAACACATAAAAGCTGTTCCAGAAATTCCACAATGTATTTAAATCCGAAGACAAAATGTCAAAACAAACATTTTTAAAGTTCATACACGAGATTTTTCCAGATTTTTTTTTTCCAATAAAGCGAGTCACAGTGAATAACAGAAAAGATTGAATAGCATGTGCATAATTCTGTTCTGCTGGTGTAACCGTGTTCAATCAAAACCCCCTTATCCTGTGTTTTGAAAAGCGCTTTATAAATATAATGTATTATTATTATTATTAAACCCCCTTATCCTATTTGCAAGGGGAAATGCACTGTACAATCTAAAAGAACATTTTGTAACAAACTTGGGGTAAACTTGAATTATTTTTTACTGTTTTTGCTATTATCCCTATTATAAAATTACTTGTTTAAAATAGGCCTATCTTTTGTAGCAATCTTGTCCACTGGGTTGCTTCCTGTACAGGTTCCTGCAAATCTAGCCTGCATTCAATTAGCAAGGGGCCTATATAAGGGCAGTATCATTAGCAAGTTGAAAAATACCTATGCAAATCTACATGTAAAGTTGACAAAGTAGTCCATGAAGTCTGCTTTAATTGGATTCATTTTGTGTTGAAGATAAGACAGTCGTGATGTTCCACATCATAATGAAGCGGATATCGTTTTCAACTGCCATAATGACTAAATAATAACAATGTGAAGCTGTAATTGCATTAACACATACTGTGAAGTAGCTACATTTGATGTGAACTTCAGGCATTTGGATTGACTGCAGGCCTAATTGGTCTACATACCCCGAGTAGATTAAAAGGAGTAAGATTGACAATGCAAGATTGTTTAATCTTATATATTTGTGTAACACAAATTTTCAGGAGGTAGCGGTATAACGTAGTTATAATGTCTTTCCATGTTTCACAATTGGCAATGGATGTAGGAATCGTCATCATAGTCTGTCTAAAAGTATAAATTATGGATTGACTGCAATGGCCCACAAATAGGCGGAGACGGATACTGACACAGACCACGTACTGGAACAGCCCCACAAGACAGCAAATGGGGTCTCCACTCGCCATGTAGACGGCACAGTATGGGGTCCCAACACATTCTAAAAGTCAAGCTTCATGCAAACATTAAATGTATTGAATAACGAGACATATGTGGATCGGACCAAGGTAAGCTCATTGAAGATGGCCAGAAAAGGCCACCATTTGACATACGTCTGTGCTCTAAAATCGGACGTCACATATACCTTATAGACGAATTACAACAGCCTCTCAGTTTTCAGGAAGTCGGACAACATTAACTGGTGTTAGCAAGCTAGCTGGCTGGCTAGTCTATTTTGTGCTACCTAGCTACCCGTGTCTCATGGATTTTGGCCACTATGGGTATGAAATATTAAAACCTTGGAAATATTTAACATTTAAGTTTGCCCGTTCACTTTATTTTCTTAATGTTAACGCTGTCCAGTCACTAAAGCTCGCTTCACGTTAACTCAATTAGAGATGAGAGAGCCTTACCTTGGTTTGAGTATGCTAGCCAACGTTTTCTTTAACAATTTGTCAAGATTACAAGACAAACGTTATCACACTTATGTTTGTTTTAGCAATGAACGTATCGGGGCTATTGCTCAGTCAATTTGTGTATTTGACAATGACATTGGCTATAATGTCAGCATATCAGGTTGAAATTAAATATTTTCCCATGATATTGAATAATCCACAAAACAAATTAAAAGATTAATTAAACATTAATTAAATATCCCTTCAGCTGTTTCAGTGAGTTCAACTTGTCCAGGACTATACTGTGGCAGGATAAATGGCTCATTTGAAGGAGAATGTGGGGTAAGTTACCAAATTGGGGGTACGTAAACGTGCCTATCTTTACTTGATGTTGTTGCTAGTGACTGCATCGGAAACCGCCGGTTATGTTACCATCCTACATTTTGTGTAGGTGTGTCCCCGGGGAGAGAGGACTAACATGCAGAAAGTGTGTGAGAAGTGCACGGAATCTCCAGAGTTGTATGACTGGCTCTACCTGGGCTTCATGGCTATGCTGCCCCTGGTACTGCACTGGTTCTTTATTGAATGGTACTCTGGCAAAAAAAGGTAAGACCAGATGGACACAGTGGTTGACCCACCCTCCTACTTTTGTGGTATAATTCTAACGTTTTCCCTTCTGTTGCTCTTTCCTCCTTGGACTTTGGTTCTCCCACCTCTTGTGGACCTCCAGCTCCAGCGCGCTGTTCCAGCACATCACAGCTCTGTTGGAGTGCAGTGTGGCTGCGGTGGTCACTCTGCTAGTCAGTGACCCTGTGGGCCTGATGAGTATCCGTTCCTGTCGAGTTCAGATGCTGTCAGACTGGTACACCATGCTTTACAACCCAAGTCCTGACTATGTCACCACTCTGCACTGCACCCAGGAAGCTGTCTTCCCTTTGTGAGTGTCTCTGAAGTCAGGAGCCATATGCATTTGTTCCTTTTAGATGGCTACTTCTTGCAGGACTCACGCATTGTTGTTCCCCAAGATGAATGTTTATCCGCGGGGTCCTGTAGCACTTGTTAAAAGTGTGTGTTTATTTTGTTATCCCCGTAGATATACCATCGTGCTCATCTACTACGCCTTCTGCCTGATGCTGATGATGCTCCTGCGGCCCCTCCTGGTGAAGAAGATAGCGTGTGGTCTGGGGAAGTCCGACCGTTTCAAGAGTATCTATGCTGCATTGTATTTCTTTCCCATTCTGACTGTACTCCAAGCTGTAGGAGGAGGCCTGCTTTGTGAGTACTCGCTGGAGGCCACACTGTATAGAGGGAAAATTTGCAGAAATGCAGGCTTTATACATTGTGCCATAAGTTGATAATTTTTTTTGTCCCTGTTTGTCTTTTAGACTATGCCTTTCCTTACATTATTCTGGTGTTGTCCCTGGTAACCCTTGCTGTGTACATGTCTGCTTCAGAAATCCAGGTGAGGCTCGTGGACCTGCTTTCTTGTTTTTCTGCTCGTCAGTCAGACGTAACTGCTTCGTTAGGCCCTTCACATTGGACATACATGTTAACCAATAACTCCTGCTTGAGAAGTGTGTCATCCTAATTATAATCTTTCTCTATTCTTCACCTATCTCTCCAGTCCTTCAAGAACCTTGTCGCTAAGAAGAAGCGTCTGATAGTTCTGTTTAGTCACTGGCTCCTTCATGCTTACGGCATCATCTCCATCTCCCGATTGGACCAACTGGAGAAGGATCTGCCACTATTGGCCTTGGTGCCAGGCCCCGCCCTCTTTTACCTGCTAACCGCTCGCTTCACTGAGCCTAGTCGGATCTTGTCCGAGGGGGGCAATGGACATTAACAGGGAGTGTTGTGTGGGGACGGGAAAAGTTTGTCAGAATGATAATTGCATTGATATTCATTAGTCCTAAAAGATGATGTGTTGTAAGAATTCTTGATAACTTTGGCCAATACAAAACTGATGCATAAGTATCATGTGGCATTGTGCAGAAAAGCCACTTTGGTTGCCTTTTTTCCAACACGGTTGGTCATTTGATTTCTCAGACAGTACCAGCCTTACTTGCTAGGTAATCTTATCGTCAAAATGTTCTAATATTTTTCAGTCAACTGAAAAATGTAATTCATATGGCAAAATTTTAAGAAGCCCATGCTGCCTTTTTTTGTGTAGTTACAGGTTTCCAAATGGAGCAAATTAATGAATTATATTTGTAAATAATTGTTTATAGTAAAAATACTAATTTAATTTTTTTATAAATTATTGTTCAGTTAAATGTGGTTTTTGTTGTCTACTTGAGGATGTACTGCACCTAGCGTAAACTATTATATATGATACAGTATTGGTTTCTCACTCCGTTGTGCTATTCTGAGATGTTTGTGCTCCAATTGGATGACATTATGTGCTATATGGTTAGGACCTCGTAACAACCTTTCAGATTCTATTGTAAGAAAGAGTTCATATGCTGCTTGGTGGATATTGTGTACAGATATGGAACGTACAAGTGTTGAAAACATGTTGGACATTTGTAAATAGAGAATACAATAAAGGTAGTTGACCGGAGACTCTA
>JAVQJS010102304.1:0-24878 GCA_036024795.1 Galaxias rostratus
AACGCAGCAGTTAACTAGTTGGAATTGAATGTTGACCCAGTGGTAATCTCATAGTTGTTGTAACATAATAGTTTTAAATGATAAATGGATTATCACTTCAGTTTGGTTGTCTTGTTTTATTTTGCTTTAAGGTCCTTTAAGACTTTTCAATGTAATACACATCAAATCCGCTAGATGGTGCCAACTACTTAAGCTGCTTATCAGTGTATTTTAAAAAACAACATTTTCTGAAACATGGTCAGGATAGACTTATTGCACTTTTTTTTGGGTATTACACATTGAATAAAATATCAACCACATTTTATAGGGAAAGAATATTGTGTGGTTAAATGTCATAGTAGTTTACCGGTTAGAGAGTAGATACAGAACAACTCACCAGACATCTCATCTGGTCTACCGTATTTGTGTTTTAAATGATTGAACCTGTTGATGTAGGGGTAGTCATACGGCGCCACTGTGACCACAGAGCTGTCAGAGAGGTGTGGACTCCCGACACACACTTCAGTCCGATGTGTGCACTGGAGCCACTCCCTGCCCTCCCTCAGAGAGGTCATCCATCTCCCTGCCTGTCTCATTACCATCGCCAAGCGCCCCTGGAACTGCATTAGTAAGTGAATGACGAGGGCAAACGGTGAGACGAAACTGCAGGATAGTGGGGAAGGTTGGACACCTCTGACCTAGCGGGGTGAAACCAGGCTGTTGCTGGGGGAGCCTTTACTGTGCGTAAGATTGGAAGTCTCTCTGGCAGCCAGGTGTCTTCATAGGCTCACTTCGTGAATGCTTCTCAGACTGGAGGTTGAACTTGGGGTTCAGCCATGTCTGCGCTATAAATAACAATAACAAAATTGTAACAGACCCAACTTTTATGATTATCAGGAGTCTGACCGACTGTTGTGGAAGGAGCATGGGGAGTCTTCCAACTCCCTCAGTCTTCAAGTTTCCTAGGGCAAATGGGGACAATTAAAATCCATTGTTCTCGGTTGATGTGAAATGTGCTGCGATGAGATTTTTGATGCCTAGTCTTTCAAGGATGGACTAGCATTGCTTTCTGTAGAAAGCAACGACTGATTTTTATGTGTACATTTGCAACATTTAAGTCAAGGCAATTCAAAGTTGTTGCGGCATGTGTAAGGCTCCGTTCTCTTTGCTGATTAAGAAGTCGGAGACAACCTGGGGTGGTGGGTCAATATTGTGTCACTAACTGATGAGCGTGGGATCTAGAGAACCTGTTTGTAAAACTGTTGCCACTCTCATTACCCAACAGTAAAAACACAACTGCCAACTGCTCCCGGCTCGCCTTCTACTGCCGTTCAATTTGAAAAAGACACAAACCACGGCCTGGATTATGAAACTAGTGTGTCTATTGAGCACAAAGAACCACCATGGATAATCTTTGTAAAATAGATACAAATTGACACATATAATTAAGTTAGCATTGATATGGTCTGATTTTCATCTGAGTTACAATTCTAAAGTTTGCTTTATGATTCGTGCTGCTCACGCCAAAACGAACCGCTTGTAGGTGGGAAAATACGATCTTCGCACGGCCCAATACCAGGCTGTTGTTTCATTTGAGCTGGGTCTAACTGATGCATGACGACAGGGAGCGAGGCCCACAGTTTGCTTGTGAAATAGAAGTGGAATTCAATCTGGCAGGTGAAGTGAGCGTTGACATTGGGTGACACTGAGCCATTACGCTGTGTCCTGGCTTTGATCGCACACCCAGCGGGGTTACGCCTCCCAGCCCACCCAGCTCAGAAAACATACTGCCCTCCCCAGATGTGCTCCAGTTTTGGTGGGGCAATGACGAGCCAAGGCTGGGCGAGGTTCTGAGGACACGGAGGTCCAGAGGTTGCATAGCCTGGGGGGCCTTTGACTGGCCCGGCCAAGCAGGCCCCAGCCCTGCCGCACCTGTCCAGCTGCTTTCCTTCAACAGGATGCCAGTTCATAGCCCAGCTCACTCAGCCATGTGGCCCAATGATGGCATCAAAGGCAGCGGCCTGTAGTCCCTGGCAGGGAGTCAGCCACACAGCTTTTGGGTTCCATCCTCTGTAATTCTCTGTTACTAACAAAGTCTCATGGTCATGTGTGGCTTCCACACCAGATGGATATTCTTGCTCTCCTCTCAATGGTGGATGTCTAAGTCTCTCTCTCTCTTTCTCTCTCCCTCTTTCTCTCTCTCTCTTTCTCTCTCTCTCCCTCCCTCTCATCGTCTGTCTCTCCGCAACACCCTGGTCCTGTCTCTTTACATTGTATCTCTCCCACCCACACGGTCTTCACATCTGTGTAAATCTCTGATTCAATGAAAAGTGATAGGTACAGTGGAAAGGAACATAACTCCCTAGGTATTAATTAAGGCATGGAGCATGGATTTTTTTCTTTTTGCTCTATAATATCCATAAAGTCACCTGGGAATACCACACCGGCTTGAGAATTATGGCTGTCGCAGTCCCAAAGTGGGTAGCCTACACATTTGTTTTTTTATCACCGCAGATAAATTAGTGGGAATAGTCGAACCCTCCTGTCATTGTTCAAATTGATGTGCCTGCTGTATTAAGTCCCTTAAATTGATGATCTCTGAGTGGGTTGATAAAATACATAGACATCGTAAAGGGCAAATGACACATATTTCAGGAGGGGCCAGCAGGCCTTTCCCCCCCCCTTCCACTTGCCTCGTTTGGCAATTCCAGAGGTACGACGTATTGATCAAACACCGGGAGGTCTTGTGGCATGAGGCTGTGAAGTACCCACAGGAGACAGGACGTGACCGGAGAGCCGGCACCTTTGTTGTCATACCTCCTGATTTATCTCCCTGGGGTTTGAAACAGCGGCCTGTCTCCCTCTCCGCCGGGAAATTTCCTCTCTGGTTGGCCCCCTGGAAGGCACAAAATCCACTCTGCACATCAGCCCTATTGGCCCCGAGTTTGTTCCCCGAGAACTCCTCAAATAGGCTGGCGTTCCTCCCTGTGCCTGCTGGGTAATCACGTTGCAATGAGAGCACGCGGAACAACACAGATCACAGTAGACATGATCTTGGCTCATCGGTCTGTGGTCTGCGCGACAACTCCGGTGGCATTGAAAGCAGACTTTACCTGCGATGAAGCTGGGGATGAGTCACGCTTACCTGTTTGCAGCTGCACCCTGGGTGTTCTCTCTGGAATGTCGAGTGGAAGAACGCTGTTGCTCCTGTCTGGCTTTCGACCCCAGACGGGCATGATCAGGGACGATAAGCAACTGGTTCTCGCAGAAAACTGGGGAAGAGAGGAAGGGAAGACGTGATGTTCAAGAAACAAGGACGCACATATCGTCTGTTGCCACAGTACGGCCTATTCAGACTGGGATCCAGGTCAAATGTCAACCATCCCAATCGGAAGCCTAACTTACTCTGGGGCGAGTGAGGGGATGAAAGTCGCTGGTATTGCTAAATGTTACCGAAATTAATTAGAAGAGGTGAGCAGGTTGAAGCATGTAATGTAAGGGAATTGAAAATGTGTGATATCTCGAGGCCATTACTGTTAGCTCTTACACGCTCACACGCCATAAAATCAACACTTACACAACCTATGTGTCTTGGGGAAGGAGTTGCGGTTGCATGCAGTGGCTTGGCAAGAAACAGCCACTGTTAAGGCAGCTTGCTTTAGCCCTCACTTTTAGCATCAAACTGGGAGAGTAGGAAAAACACCACCTCTCCCTTGTTGATCCAGATGTGTATTCACATGTGAAACCACAGACAGCAGAACTCAAAGTGGCTCAGCCCCTTCCCTGTTCTCGGTGTCTACGTTTGCCACAGTGGACGCACAAAGTGGCCGTTCAAACACCGTGTGTGGAGCCACTATCTTACCGCCGTTCTATAGGGACTGGGCTTTACGCTGCAACCCCCCTTCCCCTGACCACAACAGCTGCATCGCGAGTCTAAGTGTCAACAGAGTCACCCTTGAGCCCGGCAGAGAGAAGGGGAGGAGGGAGTGCTGCGTTGACTCTTTGTCTACCCTCTGAGGAGACCAGACCAGACTAATGACCAGTTGAAATGAAACCACGACGAGACTCGGAGGAATGCAAACCTCAGGAGTCCATCGAGTCTGTGGGGGCAGCAGGGGGGAGGAGGGAAGCGGGAACCGTCCGGAAGGGCAGATCCATTCCTCCTGTAAATGGGACACTCTATCTATCAGGATTGGCCTGGCTGAATGTTCTGTACTGTACCTGGCACTGATCCAAGGGGTAGAGGTTAGATGAAAAACATAGTGTGTGTGAGTGCGTGTGTGTATTTGAGGGGAGATGAAAAACACTTTGTGTGTGTGTGTGAGAGAGAGAGAGAGAGAGAGAGAGAGAGAGAGAGAGAGAGAGAGAGAGACTTAGACATCCACCATTGAGAGGAGAGTGGTGAGACGTGCACAAATGTGTGCATTGGTACACAAAGGAGCAGAGGTACAGTGGCAGTTCCAGGCAGATCAGGTGCCTGAGTGATCGTGGCGGGGCTGAGGGTTGACAGGGTGACTACAGGCGGCCAGTGGGCTCTGTGCCATGGCACTCCGTGTCATACAGGATAAATCGCGACATGAGAACACTATGGGTGCACGCCGTCCTCTGACACAGAGCCTGGCTAATAGGAAATGTCTAACCTCGTCGATTTCCATCACTATCCTTCACAAAGGAAGTCAGCAAACTGCTTACAAAGGTGGCGACACAAACAATGCAAAAATACGGTGTTTTTAAAAGTAGTGGCTACCTTTGCGTCCAAGGACAGAAAAACCTTGCTCCTATCACGGCAGAGGGGTGAAGTGAATCAGCAACATGATTCTTGCTCATCGTCTGGCAAATTAATTACTAATGAGGGATGTCAACATTCATCTATCAGGATCGTTGATCTAAGTGCAGTGGAATCGATGACTCGGTCAGCCCCGGCTGGCTGTCTTGGCTCTCCGAGACAGTAATTACACCAAGAGCGGCACAGGCTTTTTCTTTCAGGGCCTGGGACTCAGTCATCCTTATGTGATGGAGCCAGTGGGCCCTCCAAATCACTCAACTGCAAGGTATTCTAATCACGATCCAATTAGTTAGTGCCTATTAGGATGTTTCTATTGTAAGGAGCTTGGCCGAAGGTATCTTCTCGTGTCCAACTGGGGTCTAGAAGCTTGTTTGTGATATTGTGGTAAAATCCAGTGTGTTATGCAGACCTTGTTTCTTTGATGGTTCCACATGTCTTTATGATTGAACATCTTCCTGCCTGGCTTTGAACAGAATGGCGATGACAACTCCCGTCACGAGTGGAGTGTGCATTGAGTGATGCGTTGTTCAAAGCTACACGTTCACTTGGTAAACTGAAAATACATTCCCCCTATTTGTCGGTGGTGGGGATCGGAACAGAAATAACCGAGGAATGATTGCCAGACTGCTTGACATGCAAATGACAAGCCACTTTCCCAACCTCAATTTCTCAAACTTGTCACAGTTTCAGATTCAATCTGTAACTGCGTGTGTATGTTCGTGAATCCGCATATATGTGTGCATGTTGTATGGGGGGTTGTATAAAAATACTCGCTCTTTATCCTGAGTGCTGGGTGCTCTGGCATAGGTTCTTTTATCTGAAGCCTAATAGGTCAATTTCGTATTGAATGCGGTGCGATCAGAATCAGCAGCCTGTCTCTTTCCACCAGAGAGATATCTTCGTACATGCTCCATTGTAACCAACTAGCCGTAAAATCATACACGTTTTCACCCCAATTTTTTAAAAGGTATTTTTGCATTCTGCAAAAGCTCTCAGGGATTTAACAAATGTGTGAGTCCCTAAGAGACCACGCTGATGCAGCAGATTCTCTCCCCATGGCGGGTGTTGCCATACAGTAGCCAAGCAAGCTCGGGAGAGAGTTGAGGCAGGCGTACGCTCCTGCCTCCTCTGGCTTTTGCCTCAGCCCCGTAGGCCTCGAACTGAAGGCTCAGGCATGCTACGGGATGTGTCTCCTTTGCCAACACAATATCCGGCTGGACAGTGGAGCGGCTTGGAGTGGGATTACTCCTCCTCTTGGCCTCATTGAGTTCCCACTCGTTCGTTTCCCCTCTCTAAAGTTGGAAAAAGTCATTATGTCACATTAGACCTAGACACACTAGACCTCCCTGGAGCCATAATTATCCACTGGAACAAGGAAAAACATGTTCAGCTCCCAATCACTGACCCTATTGTTAAAGGTAATTTGAATGCAGTGATTACTAGGCCTAACTTTGCTCCACTCCCCACTTTTCCAGCCGTCTTCCCTGTGTGTTGACGTTGTAATGAGATCCCTTCTAAAAGGCTGCTCTACGAGTCGGCACACTGGTCAGTCACCAGCCAACCCCCCAAACAACCAGGCCCTTGACATTTTTGTACGCCCCTATATGAATTCCATGAATTCAGACTTTATTTTTGGGACGGCTGGGCTCACATAACACGAGCAATGAAATATGGGTCTTGCAACACCTACATAGGCTGTCCAGGGAAACATCAACATTGGCCAGTCGCACTATGATGTCACCCAGACATGTACTCTCGGATTGGTCCTTCCCTGCGTGTGAGGCTTTCACAGCTGAATAATGTGTCACTTTGAATATGCAGTGTGAGGAGGATACAGGGACAGTGCATTCTGTTAAGCCACTATCAAAATCAAACTCGCAAATTACATTTTAGGACAGAGAGTATGAACGTCATGTACTCAGTCTTTACATTAGAGTCGGATAACCCATTGCTTTAGAATATTTTCACATACACTTTGAGTCATGGCTCGGAGGTTTGTCACTACAACATTTCTGTATCAATCCTATGCATCCAGACACAGGGAGCAGCTGGGCCGAGCTGACAGCAGCGTGCCACGCAGTGCATCACAAGGACGGGCGCCCCAGCCCCAGTCGCTTCGCATTATGTCACACGGATGTTTTTTATGGCACAGAAGGTGAGACGGAAATTGCTCAGCTCAGCCCAACGATGTGCGAGTGTGAGCACGCTCACGCACACACTCACGCACAATATATCAGACAGCTGATATGCAGATAGTATATTGTGTCAGTTGAAGAACCGCAAAACATGGCAGGGGAGACAAAAAGAGCCAATGGAAGCATGTAACTAACCATGCAAATAAAAAGGAGCAAACTGTGATCTGACAGGCAGTGATATGATCAGGTTTGCCATTTAGATTGCCTTACCAAGAAGTCCAGATTTGTTTTCTTTCTGTCTGGCCCAATGACAGCTGCTGCAATTAGTAACACCCCCCCCACGCCCCCCCCCCCCCTGGATTTCCTCTGTAATAGCAATTGTCCCCAAAGTACACCCCACCACTAACACAGTGAAGTAAACCACCGGACTTGCATAAAATGGACACGAATGAACGTTCTGTTCTCAAAGCGCGAGGTTTCACCGGACATTCAAGCAGAGTCTCGATCCAGGTCGACACACAATGTATTGGGTTTACTTGGATCGCCTTGGTTATACTTCACATTCTGCTGATCCAGAAAACGGGAGCTGCATATGTCTATCCAGCCATTATGTTCACTATTCCACAACACAGAGACTGTTGATACCATACAGGGTTACAGGGCTGGGATTTAAGTACAAACTTCCCATTGTGTTATACAAAGCTTACTTTCAAGATAGAATCTGAACACACTCCAAGTGCGATGGAAAATATATTCTCGGCTCTAGACTATCTGGATGAAACAGTGGAGGGCCTTGTTTCCACCCCTGCCCTTGTCAATACAATATTAATGGCTTCATCGGTTGCCAGGTCTGAGGCAGTGCTCAAACGCACACCAGGTAACGGGATCCACCGTGACATTTCCCTGGTTAAAAGGTAATCTCTGGAATGTTGGCTATATTTCCTTCACATCAACTGGGTTTCCCTTTCAGACGCTGCTTGGCGGTGGGTTTTTCCCAGTGTCGCTGCCTATGCTGTGTATCCAAAATACATGTCTATCTTCAGCGAAAAACAAGAACACGAGATGTGGGTGGCTCCTCTCTTGCCGACGGAAACAGTCATCATGGCTTTTCCGCATCAATGCAATGTGATACTGTGTTATGGAGAGACAGAAAGGGCAACAGGCTTTGCTATCTGGTCAGGATGGGGTCAGTGGCTTGGCAACGGTAGGAGACTATAACGAAGAGATGTAGAAAAACAGGGCTGGAGAGAAATAATGACTGGTGTTGTTGGTCTGCTTTTGCAGCTCTGTTTGTCAGTCTGGAAGACGGGAGAGTTGGAAAGAAATCCATAGCCTAATTATAAAAAATAAGTGTGCAGAAAATGTATTTTCCAATGCCAGAGCTCTTTGGCAAATATTTCACACTCCACAGAGGTTCTTATTGGCATTCGTTCATTTCAGATCCGGAGCATCAATTTATTTTTCTTTTATATAAAACTAAAAGAATAAACTACATTTATACCACCACAAAATAACTTGTAAGAGTCCTTGAGGGAGGGGAAAAAAAGTGCCTGTGAGAAAAGAAAGCTGTCATGCTCGTGTGGGCAGCATTAGTGCAGCTCCCAGTGCTGTAGTGTGGGGGTGGACCAGGAAGCAGCCAGACCCTTTGTGTGAGGATGCAATAGATGGACAATGCCACTACTGTGAGCAGGGAGCCTCGCCATGTCCAACTTCTCACTCTTACAGGGTCCCTCTCTCCTTATTGTCTCTGAACGCTTGCCTTCATTCACCTTTCCCACCTGCAGAATCACACTTCTTTAGGTATTCATTTTAGAAAGCCTCGCCCCTCTCTACAGCGTTTCAGCGATCAAAAACAGTTCCCCGTGGTCCAAAGTCATTTCACTGCGCCCTCTCCATCATGATTATACCCGGCTCCACCCGGACGTGGCTCTCTGAGCACCCCTGGAAACCCCTGGCGCCAGAACACATTCATTCATCAGTCAATGGTCTGCTGGCCACCAGCTTCCAGCAGGAATTCAATCATCCCCACAGTAATTGCCAATAAGGTTTTTAACACGGAAACGTGGTTTACAGGCGTGCAGGTTGGATGTGATTCCTCATGTGAAATTTGCCACATGCTTTTAATCGGGTCGTGTGGAGGCGGGCTTTGGCACATAAAGCATGCTAAACATGACAAGGTCACTGCCGTGGATTCAGTCTATCTTCCACTTCAGGACTCTCAGGGTGGTCACTGGATGAGGGCGACGCTGCCTGTGTAAGGAAATAATGGCAAAACGTTAAAAAGATCTCGGCACTAACACAATGAAGGAGGGCTGTGTATGCATTCACAAACACTCGATGGTCCAAATGAGGAACGGACAAATAAACAGGTTTACATACATTCGGGAGCAGCCAGCTGTAGAATATAGACACCATTAAAAAGGGGGGGGGGACAATTTTTTTATTAGACAAAGCCAGAAGGACTCTTAGGTCTCCAGATTTCTCACCACGACATACACAGATCCCAGTGAGTGAATTAAATTAGTCTGAGCACAAAGAATACAAAAATTGTGATCAAAGAAGGTGAAGAAAGAAGGAATGAGCTTGGAAGAGTAAGAAAGATGTGTTTGGCACCGTTTTGGACTTAAGGACATTCCCTCCAACCTGACAATCCCCCCAAAAATGTGTAAACTAAACAAAATGGATGCTGCGTCACGACACACAAAGATCATTTTTGTGTTTGTATTCCCGAGCACGGCAAAGTGGCTGCTCGCCTCAAAGAGCATCTCAAAAGGAATGCAAGAGACTTTAATTGTTCATTCTTCTCACATCACATTTGCACAGGGCTAAAGTGTATTTTCACTGCTCGTGCTAGTGCTTTATTTATTTTATTTATTTTTTATCAGCAAGCTTTTTTGCTACAAAGCACAGAGATAGTGTTTGTATTGAAGACTTGGGAACAGAAAAAAATTAAACAAACTTAACACAAAGCCATTGAAGAAAGTTGTTAGCTCCAGCTGCAGCTTCGTTCGATCCCTTTTATTTCAACAAGCCTTTTAATTTCCTTTATGGAAGGACAGTCAGGCACTGTACAGATTGATACAGCTGTGTGAGAACCATCATAAGAGCACACTGGTTGTCTTTGCTCTGGGAATTTACACTACTGCTCTGGCACTGTCCTGACAATCAAAGCTTTATTGGGGAATTTCGATGTGAGTGCATTGTGCCTAACTTTTCAATAAATGTGGCTAGATGCTGGTTGGAGCGATTTACGGCTGTAGTTGGATATTAGTCTTTTCATGGTTAGTGTTCTGTGCCTGGACCATCACCAACCTATTCAAGATCCAGACAGACGGATTGAACCAATCGATGGTCCTGCAGATACAGCAAGGCCGGAGAGGTACGCTGGACAAAAGAGGAAGTGGAGGGAAGAAATTAAGCAGTACCCAGCCTTCCTTTCTTCAGAAAAGAAGTCCAGGCTGACCCCGGTCCCACTCCTGCCCCCCATCACCTCTCCAGGCTGACCCCGCTCCTGCTACGAGACCCCTCTCCAGGCAGACCGTGCCCCACCCCCTCCAGGCTGACTCCTCTGCTGCTCCGAGACCCCTGTCCATCTTAAGAATTGACACCCGCTGTCGTTATGAATTTCAGTTTCACCGGTGCTGATCATGGTTATTATTTGCAACTGTTTTGTGTTTGCTGTTTAAATTCCTTGCGTACCGTCTCACTTTGTTCCATCATTGTGTTGTGTCTGGATGTGAGCTGATTGTGCCCATTCTTTCATTATACATGGCCAGACTCCGACTGGAGAGAATTTGTTTCTTAGTCTCCGGTTTCCTTTATTTTTTGGGCTTTAGTTAGTAATTAGTATGCTCTTGGTTAGTATTCTGCCCTTGAGCCATCACCAATCTGTTTCCAGACAAAAGGATGCATAGAACACATTTCACGGATGTTACACCAGCCCCAGAAGTAGTAGGACCTTCAGATCTACTCCAGCACTAATTTGACAAATAAAGTAAAAAAAAAATTGTCGTAAAATATTTACTGCTGTCTGTGTCGTTGTTGCTGTTTCCATTGTAATGTGTTGGAGATCTGTCCAGTCTGTTGCCCACAGTCTGACAACTACCTTCCTCCACTTTTCCGTTTCTCTCCTCTTCCAGCATGAGAGGTACTCGCCAACCCTTTTACCCCGTCACCTTTTCAGAGTTTCAAGTGGCTGTTTTGACTCCTTCGACTCCTCACCAATCCTTTATAACGTTTGCTTTTTCATCCCAGTCAGCCTGCACCGCAGTGGTAGGACTGAGTCTACAAGGGGTCCCGGTCTTTCGTATTACAACATCAGAAATTCCTGTGGCACTTTTGCACAGTGCTCTGACTGTCTAGAGTTTCGGCCAAGTCCATAGTAAGATGACTATATTTAGATATGTTTTGGGGTTGTTGAAAACCGTCTGAAATAAGTTTGGAGGGAGACAAGTTCATGAAACTGGCCCACAGGGCACGTCACAGCCCTGCCACAGACCTCCCTGTGCTGGAACGCAGTGGCACATGCCAAAGCATTATTTACTGGGGTTTGGGGGCGTAACTTCTAGAAGGGGATAAAAGGAAAGAAAATGTATAATTTAGTGCTGTAGGTTTCACTGGGAATGGTGTGCTTACTGCTTGAGAATCTCTCCTTTTTTACAATGAAATTACCTCTAGCCAAAGGAGTTTCTGACAATGCCTTTTTAACCAACTTGTTAGCCCTTATTGTCTGAATCACCACGGGCAGAGACATGTTGCTCCGCACTTGATGAAGACTAGCTGTGATTGACAGGGTGAAACACCAAATATTTTATCTTTAGAAGGCCCTTTCTGGGGTCTCAGCAACCAGTGCATGTGTGCACATAATATGTACACACACACCCAAGTATTTTTGATGAGCAGTTTTCTTCATTTTAGAGGATGCTTCAAACAGCCTGAAAGGATCAAAGGCTCATGGAGAATTTCTAGGATCCTACTAGCTGAATGAGCTTTCACCAGCACACCAGCCATTTTCATTTAGCATTCCTTGAAGTTCTTACTATTTATACAACCATGCTCAATTGAAATAAACAAAAATATTTAATACATTTAAAGAACATTTTGGATTATCCTTCTGTTTAGTTTGAGACAGAAAACCATTCAATCCTTTTTTGCTCTCAGGAATGATACTAATGGTAACGTGTGACTTATGAAATGCTCCAGACATCAACAAACCATGACACAACATTGAATATTATGCCTTGGAAATAAAATAGAAAACATTGGAACTTGTGTGCGTGAGACTATGAACAGAAGCCCTAACAGTCAACTGTGCGAATCGACGGGGATTTCAATCGCAAGAGAACAGAAACTGGATAATAATGTGCTATGGATAGACAAGCAGGAGATTTGGCTCCCTGCTATTCTAAACCCAGGGGTCCACACACTATATTTAGACACCATTCCATAACACTGTTTGAATCATGCCATCTCTTTGTTGACACTAAGGCACTGAATCCCATCCACAGGCAGACGAGAAAAGTAATCAATCCCTCATTGCAATGTTAATTTTCTTGTGGCAACCATTGCTATCCAGTAATCTATTACTAAATAAAAGTATCTGCTAACTCATATGTATAACTACTGCATGGTTGCCTAACAACCAAGTAACAATGAAAGATAAAGACAAAAAAATTAAGGAAATTCAAGCAATGGACAACTTCAACTACAACCAGCAGACCTGAACATGCAGATGAAAGCTCTCCTTTGTCGACCCGGATGTTAAAAACAGATGCTAATTTGCAGAATGGCCTGTGGCACACAATTAGAGAGCCCTGCTGTACAGAACAACGAGGTGAAGTCAAGTGGTGTTTGAAGTATTTTGTGCTTCGCATTAGCTGCGTGGTGTGGTGCCCTCGCTCTGCCTGCTGACCTCTGTATGTGATGGTGTGACTCGGCTCTGTTCTCCGGTTGCGACGCTGGCGAAAAAGACCGTGCCTGTAATCCTGACTGCAGCTGTTGCAAATCCCCCTGGCCATGCAGGCTTGCAATGCTGCTGACAGTGTGAGTGCGAATGCTCCTATCCCTCTCGCTGTCGATACTACATCTGTTTGGGGTACCACATGTCCCGCATCGAGTCGGGACGCTGATTATGCAGAGCAACGCGCGCCATGTGAACACCAATTATCCAGACGAGCCTTTTCATGTTTGCGGAGACCAAGGCAACGTGGCTGGAGTCCCCCGCGGACACGGCAGCACACACATGCCTGTGAAATTTGAAGAGAACTACAGGGGTGACAGTTTGTGAAAAAAAAGAAGAAAAAGGTCACAGTAAAACAGCATGTGTTCTTGGCTTTATATGGTCGATAACCAAATGTATGAGCATGGCAGCATGTGCGAGGCATCCCGGGTTCTGTGACTTAAATAGTGTTAACTTCCATGACCCTGTTGGTCGATGAAGACCCATTGCATGTCAAGATAACAAGGAAGGGTCAATGGAAGGCTAATTCAATCCATCCAATTATTGAACTGCTTCTCTTCACAATATGACTGCCCGGAAAAATTGCAGTGGTCAACCTTACTTCCCCTCATTGTGTACCATGGGCCAGGGGTCAAGGCATGGGCCACCGCCTGGAAAGCACAGTAGTGGTTGACCTACATTAAAATGTCTGACTCAGCTCCTCCACCGAGTGTGCCTCTTTATATTAATCACTTAGATGCATAGATGACCCCCAGTGAGTGGCCCCTTTCCCCTGTGATCTCTAGCCTCAACAGCAATCAAACTATGTTTCGTAACCATCGCCACCAGGCAGCGAGAGTTTGAATGAAATATGTGTTTTGTTACGCTTCCTTCAAGATTTGCCAACTTCTATCTAGCTGTAAAATACAAGAGTAAATAAATGATGGGTGTGGAAGCAGTTGCAACGTAGAAGGAAATCTACTTTTGTATGTCGGTTTGGGTGCTTGACCATACCGTTTAACAGTACAAACTCTATCTATAATCTATTTTCCATATGAATGGTTTTATTTGTCCTCAATTTACCTGCTTATTAGTGTCATTTGTCAGGTGCTGTATTATATATCAAACTTTGCAGCAATGGTTTATTGACTGTTTATCACATTCATATCATGCTTGGGAAAGCTCAGTGATGAACGCACAGAACGCACATGAACGCACAGTTGGTAGGCTAATCGCATTTCCATTAAGTCAAATCAACAGTAAAACAAACACGTCTAGTGATTTTACTTTAGTACTAGCGTACTCCATGTCGGTTTAAACGCGGCTCATGGACCAGAATGCCTCAATGCTTCTGGGAGGATGAAGCCCCCTGTGTGAGCTAAGGTGTCTCTGTGAGTCTTGGGTGACAACAGTAGTGGCTACCACCTCTGCTGTAGACAAACACAAATCCAGGGAGTCCTTTGGAAAAACCATGAGCTAACCTTGAGCAGACCAGGTTTGGTGATGGTAGGCTGGGGAGAAATAAGCGAGCATTTAAAGCCAAACATTGTGAAATATGAACTGAAAAGGAATGCATATTTTTCCTTTTTTTTGGTAATGTGCCCTACACATCCTTGCTTAACACAAAAAATCATCCTACAAACAAAGGAGAAGGGGATGTTCATGGAAAACAAAGAATAAAGTGTTAATTAAAGGTGAGCCACTATTTCCTAAGAATCCGCTATGAGACTTTGCCTCAATTGATTGAGTCATTTTGGATGTTGAGGAACGCTATTCATTGATTCGGTTTAGAGTCATTAATCAAAGCAATTAGTTTGATTAAAGACTTGAGATCAGGGGTGTGACGTTGACAGATAGCACCATTTTAGTGGTCTGGGATTCCTCCTCCCACATCTTATATTTGGTTATAAATAAAATATTCAAGCACAAGGGATTATCCTCAATTAGAGTTGCAGCCTTATGAATTTTCATGAGTGGCAAGTGCATGACAGAATCTGCCTCTCTATCCTCATAGTCATACATTCCAGAGGCCCTTTAACTCATCAGTATTCTCCTTTGATGCCCAAATGAATTGATATTTATCCCTGGAGACAGATATGATTTAGTAAATAGCTATTCATAAATGAACGAGTTTCTTTAAAGGCGCTCATCTTTGCTTAAAGGTGGGGATGGTTACAGAACTTGCGATGGACTTACTTCGAACGTGTACGCGTAGGTAAGCCTACACATGCAGTTTCTCTCGCCTCAGGTATGGCGCAAACTACAATTTTCATCCAATTCAATTAAATATTTACGCATCTCAAAACACGCAGGCAAATGAAAGCTGACTGTTGCTAGCAGGAGATTGCAAAAATTTATCCCTGCTGTATCTCCCCTGGCAGCCTTCTGTCAGACACTTTTAAAAGTGAGCAGATAGCATTCTGAAGACTTCTGCTCTGGATGTGATCCTGGTGTGTGCTTTTCTGAAAGACACATACTGTTTTCCATGGATTGAATCAAACCACAGCTGTTTTTTTTTTCTCAAAGAACTTGAAGGAGAATATGCGATACACAAACAGCCCTTCGCCACGGATCCCTTCTCAGACGAGAGTACATTCACTGTCGCATCCAGTCTGCATACACTTAAATCAGCGAGCGGCGCTACTGTTACAATAGCAGCACTGTGAAGAACCGTGACCTTTCTCGAATACAGGAGCAGAAACCAAGGGTGGCTTTTGGGAAGACATCCTGTGCTGGCTACTCAACAACTTGGCACCTTGACAGAACAGAGAAGCAGACCAGAAAATGGTTTCCAGTGAAGGGTGGCCCTCAGAGTTTCCACAAGAAACATGATGCCAGTGAGTGTTCATCGAAAAGGTCAAAAACAGAACTTGTGGCCATACAGGGCCTCCTTCACACTTAGAGACGAGATGAGCGTCTGAGTTAAATTGAGCTCTTATTAATATTGTTCTTAGTAGTAGTAGTAGTAGTAGTAGTTGTGTTATACCGGATTCCATCAACAAGCTAGTAGAATAGGGACTCTGCACCCTTCACTCAAGGTGAAAAGAATCTCATCCATCCCTTTTCTCTTGTTCCTTTCATTAAAAGCACAAAGAGCTGAGACTGCCGAACAGAGGGTGACTCGCACGCCTTCCACTCTTTCTCCCTCTTCATCCACACAGTCATTATTTAAACCTGTCATAAACTCTAAGCATGAAGAAGAAGAAGAAAATCTCTAAAGAATATCCTTTTATCCCATTTGGTCTCTAAAATAGCATTCGCGGAAAGATGGACTTTTTTTCAATACAGACGTCATGTAACATTGTCATTGACCTTCATCTTCTGTGACTTTGTGACTGTGTTGGCTGCTCTCCAGAACTTTGTCCTCAAGACAAGTATCGCTGTGCCTTCGTTTAAAGTCTACATTGTTTGAGCTTTAGCTAGATTTGTCTCCTGTTTTATGTGGTTTTGTAAACAACAACGATTACTCCATGCCAGCCACTTTGTATCAGATAAGCATCTTGGACAGATCTCCTGCTGAACATAGGGCGGAAATGAAAAACTGAACCTTCTTATTGGCATGGAAACACTTAGATTGGAAAGAATTTCGGGGAAAACAACAAAACAAGGGAAGGGTACATCTGAATTGTCACTGTGAATATTATCTGGTCATGTACATTTACACGTTGATATCTCTTAAGAATGAATGTATATGGGTGTTTGTGTGTGTGTGTGCGCGCGCGCGCGTGCGTATTTGTGAGTGTTCAGGTGATTGTGTGTGCTAATGTGTTTGTGTGAGTGAATGAAAGGGTAATGAGCGATGGAGGAGAAAACTAGAGAAAAGCTGTGGCCCTTTAGTTGTGAGTTTGTTCTCTCTGTTGGGGTACAGAAAGCAGTTCCCCCTCTGATTTAGTGTCCTAGTTTCTGGCTGCCAGACATCCCACTATTTCTCCCGACCGGCCAGACCAGCCATTATCCAGTGCTAAAGACTTTGGATAAGCTGTGTGGTGGCCAAAGCACCCGGGGAGGAGATGTGATTAAGGGCTGGCACTTTGCTTCTCAAAGCCACAGAGCTTCTTACTCGTCCACTCAGTTCCGATGGGAGACCCTGGGCTCGCTAAGCTAATTGGAGGAGATGGTTCCCATTTACCAACACATTTCCAGTTGGTATTTTTCTTGCCCCATATAGTCCTTTTTTAAGAGAAGGCGAGCACAGAAAGTCATATTCATTTTTAAATGGTATGATGCTCAATATGATGAATGAGATCATCCTAAAATGCAGCCGAGAAAATGCGTCGGAAAAATGGAGGAGAAAAAAGGAGAAGGAAAGTGTATCTTTTCCCCATGCCAGTCAGTGTGAGGGCACAGATGTCAGTAGGTGGGATTGCCCACGGCTATGTCAGCAAGCTCGGAGGCCCTCTGCGGGTGCCGAGAGAGTTGCTGCTGCAACACATTGGAGGAGTGTGAAGCGGCAGGCCGTCCCAACAAGGCTCGGGAGGCCCGTCGACTGTGAAGGTGAAAGCTGCGTTAGCGAAGACAGCCTGGGAATGGAATAGTTCTCTTCTCAGTCCACTGTGCCACGAGGATGCCTTTGTAACCTCTTACTTAACTTAATGGAACTGGCAGCTGGTTTGAAGGCATAACATTTGGATAAGCGTTTTCTTCGTCCCTCGGATGCAGTCGGCAGACTGGACGGACACTCGTATCATCTGTCAAAATAGCTCTGAGCGATCAAAATGTTTACTCTGTCCGTATTTTGTGCATTAATATATATATATATACATATATATATATATATATATGTTGCCTATTTATTTATATACATAACTGGCCACTTTCCCATTTCCTTTCACTTTTGTCGGATCCTCTCTCTCTCTCTGTCTGTTTGTCCACGTTCAGTGAAAGAGGCCCTGTGTTATTGAAGGGTCTGATGTCAGCCCCTTGGCAGAGGAACACAGGATGGCACCTGGAAGAGCCAGCAGTTGTCTTCATATTTGTCTGCGTGAGAGTGACCGACTGAAGCGAGAGCCCTGAAGTCAGTCAGTCAGATGAATACCGTACTATGCTGGATACGGATGTTCCACTCAAACATACTAGCCATTAGAATTTTTGTATAAACCTTTGCAACAAACTAGATTTAACTACAGTGAAAGTCAAGCATTTCTCTTATCTGGTGCCCTACCTACCAGCAAGCATTCCCCCCGTGTTCTTCCCCTTTCTGTATTAATTTAATATTCAGACAAAACTAAACTATTAATCAAAATATAGGACAGCCATAGAACACTGGCTGTTTGGCATAACCATGGCGGCCTATAAAGAGCGTCTTAGCTTATTAAATTTAAATGTTTCTTATTTAACCAATCTTTTGAGCAAAGGTTTATTTTTGCTTATAATGTCTCTTCATTTTACAATATTATTTCAATCTGTGTATGTCTGTCAGTTGCTAGTCTTGCTGGATGTACATCTGTTGTAATTACAGACTAAAAAGTAACTGTTCAGGATTCAGGTTTATATTAAGATTAAAGCTTGTTATGATCAATTGTCATGCCGCTGGTTAGGTCATGCACGCAGAAAATTCAATCTCATAAATGCACTGGGTTGCCTGTACCAAAATAACCAAATTGAAACTTGATAAGTAAGTTTTCCACTCAGAAACACACAAGGGCTGTGTTCTGTGTTTGTATTCTGTGTGTGCTCTACAAATATCGACCCTACACATGCTTATTTTAACTATTAATTACTCAAAAAAGGATTTGCACAGTCTACAAATGAACCCTGACATTTGGACCTAAATTCCCATTGAAGATCAATGGATCATTTAAGGTCAAGAAACAATTAGGTAAAGTACATTGGAAAAAACAACATAGAACATATGTTGTAGCATCACACTAAATCCCATGCTCTCCTCGTCTTGAGAATTGTTTTTTTTAATTTGTTAATGCATATTGCAATTTTTTTAAAATCCCAATGTCTGTATTGCATACTTTCCTTAGGTATTGCATACCACATTTCTAGAATCTCTCAGGGCCACAACAAAAAGAATGAAGATTCACCAGGCATAGTTTCTGTCTTTCTATCAGACAGATGCTCTGGGCAACATCCGATGAAACATCAACTCCTGCTTTGGGTCATATTGGGACACCCCTCTGTGCACCTCCCCAGTAGAACAGTTTTTATATCTGAATGATTCCACGGATTCTGATCAGATATTAAAATAAGGCATGCAAGGTAGGAATTTTCCACACAATTATTTTGACATCATTTAACAATGATCCAGAGCGTTTCCATGCCTGTGAAATCAGTTTTGATTGCTCTTGCTTGCATGGAGATGCATTGTGACTTGGTTGAAACAGAGCTTTTTGTGTGTGAGTGTGAGAGTGGCTGTTGAGCCTCTTTGAATATGATTCATTGAATGCTATGCTTGACTCTGGAGGAAGTCAAGCCAGTGTCAAATCAAAAGGTAATTATTAAATAATGGGGCACAACAACAAAACAAAATGTAGAGGTCCTTTGAGGAAAAAGTTCAATCAGTGGAAAGAATTATGTGCACAGTTGGGTATCAAACCATTTCAAAAGAGGAAGAGGAGGTGCATGAGGCTCCCTGCTGGATACTCAAAACCCAGTGAAAAGGGTTTTAAGAAAACGGATTGTAAAATAGCACGTTCCTCTACTCCCTTGAAAAACTTTGCAACATGGCAACAAATCTCACTGCAGCAAACAGGCAACAGTTCAAACGCTTGTTTGTGGCCGTCTTGTCAAAAGCATATGAATCCTGCTGGGTTCTTAGGTACGTGATACATAGTGGACTTTACGGCTGCTGCAGTGCATCTTCCACATCACTGGTGACACCCTGAACAACTGATGAAAGGCCACTGTCATTTAATAGACAGGTTCTCATTATCATAATAACCTAATCATTACCCTTTCTCAATCCAACAAAGTCGGTGCAGAAACTCGTGCATGTTCCGCAGAGGTCAAATGAAAACAAAACTGAATGTACTTCCAACAATATTTTTCATTTTAAGTTCTACTTTATGATGCCTTTTCAATTAGCTTGCGAGCTCAAGAAAATCTTGACGGCATCATGACGGAAGTTGTCTCGGTAGAAAGACTGTCCACAGTCAAGCATTATCCTTTTACCTACTGTTTATCACAGTTCAAAAATATATATATTGAGTCAATGTGCATCATGAAAGGCATGGACAGCAAACTGTAAGGCGGTTGAAGAGAATTGAGCTGATGTGTAATTGTGAGGATTGACAAAGGCCACAATGTCGGCCACGGTTTGAGAGCGATCTCAACGTATGCAGTCATATCTAATGATGTTGAGAAGATCTGTGAATCCTTTTGTTGCCATGGAAACTGCATAGCCACAGTATACACCATGTCGGTGGTGCGTTGTAGGCCATACTTCTTGTAGAGAGCCATCAACTCATATTTCCTTTGGCTAGCATAGGGAAGGGCATATAAATCAATTAAAAATATGTAAGAAAACCTCTGCTGCCTATAAAGAAAACGCTATGCTATTGTTCCCAGCGCCAGCTATCTCTCATGGTCAGAACCCTTAAAAAATTCTTCAAGTTTTATTCTGGTTTATTTCTAGCTTTGAACCACAGCCAATATATCAGGGTTTACCTTACTAGAATATTTTTATTGAAAAATTATTCTTGACTCAAACTAACATAAAAATAGGACCTTTGACTACAGACAGTACATTTGCATTTTACATATATACCTTTTAGTTTGAATCAGAGCCTTAGTGATCATCAAAAACATTGTGAATTTTTGTGAGCTTGGCATTAGATGATAAGGAGGTGCTTCATTAGAGTTCATGGATGACTTTGGCCTTGCTTGGGATATGATGTACTTTATTCTGTCTTTTGTCCCTTTCCATTTAATTACCTGTATACCTGCTGTTTCTCCAGTAGGACACAACTTCTCCCTATTGTGATTTTCCCGTAATGGGAAGCATCTATAAAAGTTTTGTAGGAACTCATAAATCAAACTAGTTTGTGGTAGTTTATTATTTTCTTTTTCTTTTAAATTCCCCAATACAGACATCCTCACTTAGATAATCAGGATCCTTGTTACCAATGCAAAAAGACGTATGTTGTTTTTTTTGCTGTGTTTTGAAGAGAATACTTTTTTCCCTTTCATTCATTGATTTGAAAGAAAGATAAGCAAAGGCCTCCGGTCCCAAGAGGTAAGAATAAGAGAAGGCAATATGGTAGCCTAATAGAAAGTTACAGCATTGAACTGCTAAGACAGCACTGTTCTCTACAGACTGGTTCAAATGTCTCCTTTTGACTTAGAAATTGTACAGCTCATGCAATATTTAAAAGGATAAGGCTCGATTAACAACAAGAGTGCCACACCTCTTTTGATCAAAGCACACTCTTGGGGAGAGCAGTTAGCTAAAGTCGCTGGGATAAAAGCTAAAGTACTCCTAAAGAGACATCCATGAGGACAACACTGAGTGTAGGAAAGTTCGCCTGCCCTGTTCATTGTCAACCCATGAGGTATTTTGCATTATGTATCTGCCCAGCAGACAGTCCATGTACGGAAACACTTCAAATAATTATGAATCAAACTTAATGTGTTGTGCTTCCACTACAGCTAAAGACCATTGGGTAAGACAACCACAGCTCAAAGACAAAACAACTTGCTCGTAAAGACATTTTAAGTCTACCACACAACTGTAGACCAGCACATCAATGCATAACACAGTAAATGTTAAACGTTGTATTCTACAGACATCATACAATAAAAATAACAATGTTTTCCAATAGTAAACATCTCTTACATATATTTTTTAGAGTAAGTCCTTCCTGATGTGTTAATTAGCATAAATGGACACATACTCACACTATCCTTCTAACACAATTTTTCAACAGCTCACGCTCCTGTCTCCTGGGGATAGCTTACCCAACTTGAACAGATGCCATAAACAGGCACACAGACACGAGGAAAAACAGACTGTATTATCATCTGGTACGTTCTCCTCTGCTCTTTACAGAGGCACAATATTGGATTTTGAGAGCTCATAGGAATATAATTAGAATCTGATGCTTTACAGATGGAAAAAAAAGAATGAAATGGATCACTAGTCATTTTTTATTATTTTTTATGGTAGAGGCAAAACTTTGAGTTAGTGGACTTTGTGGAAGTGACTTTGTGATGAGTGCATGTTTGCAGAACGGAAACACAAAGACATTAAAACAGCATTAGATGACCAAACCTATTGGGATGAAAACATTCTTTGAAAAAGTTAAATGTTAATGATTAAGGCAAGCCTCAACCGCAAGAAACTCCGGTGAAGATTTCCTCTGACAGCTTTTCCATCTTTCCAGATGGTCCTGGTTCAACCTTTGGCACTAAACTATTATTTCTAATCTGGTACAACTATAACTTTCTCCTTTTAGTTCCCCTTCTGTGTCCCTTGCCATGTTCTGAGCCATGTACCACCATGATAATCTGAGGGACTATCACATATTTACCAAAGCTCAAGGCACCTTCCTGAGCCATGTTTGACTATCTGACTGTACACAGACTCGGTGAGTCACTTCACTCCCACAGAGAGGCTGCTTTTTGGAGATCTCAGAAACAGTCCTATCAACAGGCATCCTCATCATCATCATCGCCACCTCCACCACTGTCTCCATGTCATTAAATACTCTCTTCACGTTTGAAAGTGAATTTTTTCATCATATTTGTTTGCTACTATTGTAGGAAGATTGGAAAATGAAGTGATTTGGAAAGATGTGCTATGAGATCAAATTCTTGGAAAGAACTGCCAGAGGGCTAAATCATATTGTTTTTAAAAGATGTAGACACTTAAACTTGAATAACGTTGTGAATGTGGTGAGGAACACGATTCTGCATAAATAACCATGACTATAAATGTCTTAAGATATGACAGCGGTGGTCAGTGTTAAAGTCTGAAAGCACATCTGCAGACCAGAATAAATCACTGTGTTCTCACATCCTCAATTCTCATACAACAGCTGGTTTTCAAGGGTTATCTGCAACCCCCATTTCTACCCCACTCCCTACCCCAAACTGACCCCCGTCTCCGGACCATACAGAAAATAAGTCCTATTACCGTTTGCTTTGGGAGGGTTTGAGGACAGAGTAAGACCATGCCACACAAGACAATTAACTGTCAAATGTGTTACTCTTCTGCCACCAGTGTTGTCCTTAAACATGCAATTATATTCAAAATAACCAAGCCCGCCGTACATTGCATGCTCCATCCCATATGCGTGCGAATCTACAGCATCCTATCCATGTCTGTTCACAGTGAAAAACTTAAAAACTATCTGATCAAATACCAAAACATTGTCAGGTTCAGGCAACCTAAAACATTAGGCACAATATGAGATAAAATAAGAACATGATTCCAACATTTATATTTCTTTCTTTTTTTTGCGTTAACTGCATGCTTTTTTTTTTACACACCAGCATGTGGGCAGCTGTCCATGTATGTTGCCCCCTGACACCATGCCCCTCCCCCATTGACCCTCTTTCAACCTCACCCGGTCTACAACTTGGAAAATCACCACGCGCAGAAGCCTTTCAGACAGTCTGATTCAAAGCGTTCAGTCCGAGACGGAGAAAGGACAGCATTGGAGTGTTAGAGCTGTCACAACAAAAAATAGGCACACAATGAGGTACTTAAACTTTTGTAAATGCACCACCAATCAGAAGAACAGAACAAGACGTTAACCGACATAATGTTAGTGCATGTGCCTTTCTATCGACGGTATGGAATTATATGACATGCATTTCAGAAGTTGTTCAAGGCTGATCGTATAGAGGGGCAGACCACTTCAAGAGAAAACTGATGGTAAGTTACATCAATTCAATAATGCATCTAATGCTACAAGTAGTGTCTCGTTGGCAATTATTTTAAAAGACGATGTTGCAATTACAACTTGATTTTTAAACAATGGTTATCTTATGGGTATGTATTGTTTGCATGTTTTTTATATTCGCCAAATCATATTCAGCGACATTTTTCAGTGCGTTTTTTTTCAGAATCTAAATGTTGAAACCAGGAGCTTTGCCTTCCCGAATAACGGTCTATTCAGAGGATAGGTACCAGCGTGGACCCGCTCTTTTATTGGATGAATGGCTGTATTCCGCACGAACTCCGGAGTTGAAATAGTTTTCTCTGAATTTTAACATCAACTTAAAGATTATGTATACAATCTGCGTCGACCACTGTAGCACACGGAGTGTCATCCTAGCTACTGGTTAATTGATATTGTGCACACCACCGCAATTCTACGAGTATTTTTTTTGGTCAATATGTAATTTAACTAGGACAGTGTTAGCGAGGATCCATTGATACAATACACTTGTGTGAGAATACATGCATTTAATAACTCTAGCTTAAGTAGTATGAATACTGAATGTGTGTTTGACCCCCTTAAACACAAAGCAAAATCATTGTTTTACAGCAGAATCTGTCCAATAGGAGCGCATAAAAGAAGAGCAACGGAGTGCCCCTCGCGCTCTTTGTCCTATCTGAGACTGGACAACACACTTTGCGAAAGCCTTTTATGATATATTTGAATCAATAAGAATATTTTTCTCGTTCAGGAGGATAAGGTTGAGCTTCGATTATTTTTTGTGTTTGTTGTTTTGTGTTGGCGACTGATTAAGACCACAAAAGCCCCATACTTACTATTGGTTATTACAATAACATACACTTAAGATAACAAAGTTTTTCCAAGTTTTATAAATATACACATGAACATTAAGCATCTACTGTTCTTACAGAATTACCTGAAGTATAATTTGAGTGTAGTGCCCACATGAGACACCTTCTATGGAAAGCCTTAACACAATCATTTTCTGTATGAGCTTCAAAATAGTCTTCCACGTATTCCCAATCTTATAAAAAAAAAACTCAAAGCGAACTCTGAATTCAAGTTGCCATGCTATCAAATGTTTGAGTCTCTTAATATTTATGTATAGATTATGGTTTGGTGGGGTGTAATGTCTCCTCATCTATGCAGTGGTTTACAAAGGCATTGTATGGAGGTTGTTCAGGGAG
>JAVQJS010102306.1:0-10138 GCA_036024795.1 Galaxias rostratus
CCCCCCCCCCCCCCCCCCCCCCCCCCCCCCCCCCCCCCCCCCCCCCCCCCCCCCCCCCCCCCCCCCCCCCCCCCCCCCCCCCCCCCCCCCCCCCGACCTGGGTTGCTCTTTTTGTTAGAATGGCCACATTGACCAACGGCCCGGCATCTATTTCAGTCACGTGCTTTACTCTTTCTCTCGCTGAGGGAGGGGGGCCTGCAGATGTGTCACAAACAGGTTGCTCTTTCATTTGGTCTGCTTCCTAGTCCGTGGAAGACACCCAGCCTAGCAGGACCCTCTGCCCAGTCACTAAAGAGGCGGAGAGCTAGTGTTTCAGTTGTCGTCGTTGGATGAGCCCTGCGGAGCCTCCTGAGCCGAGGGCTGTGGAACTGGCCCTTACCATCTCCCTGGATGTTTCCGGGCCTCCTCAACACAAGGATCTTTCCTGGCTCCTTGGCCCTCACCCGGTAGCCAGAATAATGGCTCTGAGTCTCTGGGTTCCCCCTTGGTGACAATTTGTCCACATCAGAGAGCCGTCATCCCTAACGAGGTCTGACTCGTGACACACAGATGGGGAGGGGCAGGGCACAGGGTGTGCTAGGCTTAGTGCCCCCGGCCACGGGAAAACGCTATGCACAGACCACCGTGTGAGAGAACACAACTGCTTTCTGCTAAGCCCTGCTCCACCAGCCTTAAGGTCTACCAGCCCTCAGAATGTCAATGGCTGGGCCCACGTAAAGTGGGGACATGAGGTAAAGAGGTTTAGCATTTTTCAAATAACACATTTTCAAGTATCACGGTGCAATGTGTCCGTTGAGGTGAACCTTTCGTGTTTTAAACCTAGTTCATCTCAATTAACCAACAAAGGAACAATACAGTTTGTTCAACTTTCGACAATTCAAAACATTTCTGCGTGCCAAGTAGCCCCAGTGAGCAAGTTACCCCAGTGAGCAGGAACACGTTAGGTCTAGAGGACCAAACAAGGGAAGGAAAGGCAAAATGCCTGTCGGCTCCTCCATTTCCCTGTATTACTAACCCTGTGCATGCAAACAAGCCAGACACATCTCTATACAGTCCTAGAACAGCTGTGGTCTATTGTTACAACCATTGAATTCATGACACTGTAAGTGGGAAACATTTAGATATTTGCTTTTTAGTTTAGAATATATTTCACAAAATATAACTTTAAAATGCAGGAGACTTTGGAGGTGCAGGAAATAATTGCACAATTTGAAATACAATTTAAATCAATGCTGACATGAAATTTGACAAATAAATAAACATACATGTATATGTGAAAGGCACCATTGTGCTCAAAATTAGACTGGCTGGTTTGCCCAGTTAGACCATAACAGTGAATTGTGACACATGGACTTACACAATACCATCAAGGTCAATTCTGATCCCTCAAACCACAGATTGCCTTTATTGTTCCGGTAAAGTGTATTAGCAAGGCTAATGTATGCAATTAGGTCAGCATGATATCCAGTATCATAACAATGGAAAAGCTTGACCAACACCGTAAAAAATATCATACATCGCAATATTAGTACAGTTTAAAAAAGGTCCTTTAGCAACATACATGATACAAAGTCAACCTTTAATATCATTTTAATTTAAAGTGTAATGTATGCTTCACTCACCCTACCCTTACAACAACCTCAGTACTAAACCCCTCCAGAAGCATTCACCCCCTAACCCTAACCCTAACTCTACCACAACCTCACCTCTCCAAAAGCCTACACCCCCTGCCCCTAACCCAACCTCAGGGCTAAGCCCACCCCTCCTGTCTCCCAAAGCCTTTACCCTGAACCCGTAACCCAAACCCAAACCTAACCCTAACCTCTCACCTTTAACCTACTCTCAAAACTTCCCCCCCCCTTCAGCGCCGACCTTTCTGCAGTTTCAGTGAAAAATGCACGTGGACAACTCTCAACCCAGTTTTCCTTCTCTCCAAACCCACTCTACCTGTGCCCTGCAATCTGAACTGCCTTCCTCCTCTCTCCTCTCTTCCCTCGTCTTCTCCCCTGCCTCAGCCATGCCTGCTGGCTGCTCTCACCTCTCCCCTGGCCGTCTGGCATTCACCCCCAGTTCTGGCTCCTGACAGCATCACCCACTGAGCTACAGATTGGCCGGTACACAATGCCCCAGATCCCCATTCACAATCACAATACACTCACCGGCCAGCCACCTTCCCTTGTAAAGCAGGTTCTCTCTCTCTCTCTCTCTCTCTCTCTCTCTCTCTCTCTCCCTCTCTCTCTCACACCATTTCTCTCTCCCTCCCTCCCTCTCTTCTTCAACTTTGACTCATCATCTTCTACTTTCTTTTAATTTCCCCCCCATTTCTTCTATTCCTCCTAAATGACCATCCTGTGCCACATCCTCTCCTCAGTACATCTCCGATGATCCCTCTCTCCATCTCGCTGTCTTTTCCAGTGAGAGCAGTGGGCCCAGGCAGCCGTCTGTCCTTAGCCCAGTGCTGGATGATGTGAGCAGGCCGAGTCAGGGCTCACAAAGCCACTGCCGAGCTAAACAAAGGTTGTGTGCTCCATCATTCAGACCGGGGCCACTCCGACAGCTGCCTCCGCCACACTCGCACTGACAAACGGCCAGAAAAACAGATGGTTTGTGCATTCATGACCAGTTTAGTGGAAGCCCAGGAGTCACCGCCATTCAGGGGGAGGATTTTTTTCTGTCAGCCATTCCATAATGCCGTTTTTCGGTCTGGTAGAAAATTAGAAATGCATTCTAAAATTGTCCCTTAATTATTGAGGTCATCCCAGCTCTATGGTGAAGTGGAGACAGAGCTTGGGCTCTGTCTTTGTGACACATGACTGATCTGAAAGGACGGGCCGCCTCATTTCACTTTTTGAATCCTGCCAACTCATTTGCATACATTTGTCAGTGGCCCCTGAAACCCAGATGCATTGAATTTTGAGCGCCCATCATTTCTATGAGGGAAAAAGTTGATAATCTTGGTTACCTCATCAAAGCGACACTCTGCTAGTATGCCATATGAAAAGGCTTGCCCATTAACAAAGAGTCAGGACTAAGTATTCCTTAAGAACATGTAAGTTATCATTGATTCACAAATGTAAAAGTCATATACAATTTCAAGTACATCCTCCTTAAATATACTTTGATATTATTTAAATACTGGAATAAGTCATCAACAATACATTTTGCTGTTGTGAGCTACAAGTCACATTTTTTCTAAGCAGAACTCTTAAACCAATTATTCGCAACTAAGTATTTACACAGTATATTTCATGTGTTGAATACATCCATTGACTTGCATGTGGTATGTTTATGACATTATCTATCCTAATGCGGCACACCTACACTTGTGCATGTTGTTGGTGAGAGTTCATCCTGCTCTTTTGTCATGACAGTATCTTGTCCTGTCAATCAGAGCGCCTCACACACAAACGCACATCTGCAGCATAATCGATAGCAGATGAATGATCCCAGCCCTCTGAATGTTTCATCACCTCCACTCTCACTGTGCCAGATGGCAACCCCAGAGCTCCAGCCGTATGGAGGGGAGATAGGGGCCCAGGATCCTCCACCTTGCTTGGGTCTGTTTAACAAATTCCCTGCACCTCGGGCTATGTGTTTTTGAGAATAGTTTGGAAGATATGTTAGACTCTCCTCCACACATTTTGTTCTTGTTGGCAGTAGCACTACATCTAACAGTAAAAACCAGAATTGTGGTTTAACACACCACATCATGGGGTGTTAAAAGGACAAGAAAAATCAACTCCATTGTTAATAGGGCATTAGTGAGAAAACGGATAGAGTGCACTTGACAGTCAAATACCATATCAGTCATGTCAGAGAGATAGCGTGCGTTGCAGGACTAAGTGAGGCGTGAACCATACTAGGTTTCCGAGCATCATCCTCAAGCTCTTGGCAGCGCACCCCTAAAAAGTCATCTTCAATTCAGAAAGAAAGACCAAGCTGCACTATATCATACACAATACTGTTCATAACGAATTAGTCTGACTGACACTGACAAAACTTAGTTTGTTTGTTCCCCATATTAAAGTAGTTGCATATCTGCCAGTCCCTGAAGGTATGTCTAACAATGCGGGGAGCACCCGAGCAGATCTGAATTAAAGATAAAGCCACTACATGTCTGTCTCTGCTCTGAAACCATCTGGACGTTCAATATTACATCCTGTCTCAACTTTTAATGCTAATTACCATCACGATTTTTTGACGGTTCCTTCGTGATGAATCACACCAAGCTGTAGTTACAGACCGGAACCCATTTGTTGGAAGTCTAAGTCTCTCACTCCAAGGAGTCGAGCCATGTCTCTAAATGGAGCAGTGTGTCCGCGGACACAAAGTGAACACTCTACCTCGTATGTGAAAACAGGGGCACTGGCATGACAGTGACAATTCAACGCATGTACAGCATGAAAGAGAGGTGTAAGAAAACAACTCTGAACTCTCTTCTTCTCTTTGTCAGAGCAACAGTTTGATGACACAATTCAGTGTAATTGAGTTTCATGATTGAAGATTTTGCAGTAAAAAAATATTTTGTTTTTATTCAATTGTTTTGCATTGTTCACTTTAAAACAAAGAAACATGGAAAGCCAAAGATAAGACATATATTGTCACAAAAATGTAAGGTATATTATATTATATTACACTTTTACTACATTCAACAGTGATGCAATACAAAAAAAACAAAAAAACAAAAACAAAAGCAAGATGTATTTAATTGCAAAATATGTTTTAAAAAAATCCTTCCTTGTGTAAATGTGAAACACATCAAGTTTGAGAGAAATATATTCATAGTACAGCACAAAATCATAATCCTACATCATGTCCTAATTATGTGTGATGTAACCTGTTGTGATTGTATTAATAATCATGTAAAAACATTATCATTGCACTCGACTGGTGAACAGAAATTAACATAATCATTTGATAATTAGCATAATCCCTGTTCTAGTTTGTCTGTGTTACTTAATGTTATGTATACTACAACAGCATGTAACACACATCAAAAACCCGACAAAAAAACTACCTCAAACAATCATGTTGACCTTTTAGAAAGTCAAGACAGTCCATTTGGTAGAAACAGAAAGAGCATAAAGAAACGGAAAGAGAGGCTGTGCGAAGAACACGGGGACTCGTGCAAAGGTTCACTCATGCACTGCCGTGAAATAAATAATTATACATAAACGGACGAAATTGATGTGCTTCGTTCATAGCTATGTGTGCGTCTGTGCGCGCACACTAACACACACACACACAGACACACAAACACACACACACACAAACGAGCAGAGTAGAACAGTATATACACTCTGACAGTAAAGTGTTTTTCTACTAAACCACTGCCCTCCTCTGACTAAACAAGGAAGCACATAGTGTACATGATAAACCATTGACCATCCTCTTTACTTTGAAAGGTAGATTCCAATAATTTACAATTTTAGAAATAAAATACATTCATAGAATTGTTTTTATTTTTATTGTTATTAATAATATACATATAATCCTACATTTGTTTTCTGTGCATTGCAAATGGGACTTAATGCTGGATGGACACTCTGGCATTGACTGGTCTCACTTCATCTTCAGAACATCGTGTAGGAGGTGTTTAAAGATAGACAGGCCCTGACAGAATTTGAATATTTTTGCCAAATTCTTCAGCATTTCCATGGCTATATAAATAACAGCAAATCGTAATAACGAGATTATTTGATCGAATCAAATGTGACAAAAAAAAGTAATGTTTATGAATAGCATTTCAATCAAAAGAGTTTAAAGATAGACACCAACAACCATAAAATAACAGTGATTTAATGCACACCATCTGGTCCTAAATTGTGTGTGACTCCACAGAGCTGAAGGTTTGGACAGAGCTGAGTATGACACAAGAGCCATCAGATAACTGCAGGATTGTCGTTGATAGTAAAAATAGCCTGCACAGTAGGTGGGGGTACGGTCAACAAACACAATATAAAGGCAGACATTGAGGGCTCCCACCTAATTTTCTATTGGTTTCTTCCTATTTACTGATACACCATTAAACCCAATCAAATATAGGTATGCTAATAATCGTTTTTGCAGACTTCTTACTTTACTTCTTGGCCGTTTTACAGTGTCATAGCCAACAGGCCATTGGTTTCAAATGCATCCTGAAGGATTTAAACTTCAACATCTTTTTTGTTTATTTGTTTATGCACCATAAAGGACAATTAAGCAAAACAGTGTCATCGTAAAAGTCACCAACTGTCACTACTGATGCATGTTTGAGTTGCAATCAGCTCATATCATGATGTATAGTTCGCTTCCTGCTAGGTCGGTTTTTCAGCGTGACCTCTACCCATAACTAGACAAAATACAAGATACATCGCCTTAATCGTAGCACACCAAAACGTAGAACTATGATCTCCAAGCGGAGTTATATTCTACACGACATAAAATGTTGCCAAGTGTTGTGATATTAACAGCCACAACAACAAAAAAACATCATAATGCGCAATTTACGCAGATCCCACTACATTACATGCAGTGGTCAACAAAATCCTCCTTAAATAGGCACTGACAGAAGCACACCATCACAGTTTATACCCCAGTTTGTCCACTTAGATCCTGTCCAACAGCTGTGCGGAGCTCAAGTGTTTCTCACAGCAGTATTCTGCTGATTAAGGAGGTGTGGTCGTAGCCTGGAGGTGGCTGGGTCAAGCCAAACTAGCCAGGCAGAAACATACATGCCAAAGGCAAGGGAGATAATAATGGGCCTTGTCTGTCCAGTCACCAGATGACTGCTGCGTGGTTAGTTGCGAGCGCCATTCTGGGACCTTTGGCTCCCACGTTTCATTAAAACTCCATTATCACCTCACAGCATAGAGAGCAGCCCCAAATCACACATAATACAATCAGCTTACTTCGTTTGTCTTGAATGGGTAACCTGTATTTAGAGCAGCCAGTTTCTTCTAGCAAACTGATATGAAAAAGTGTAGGAACTATTGTTTGACAACTATAGTTCAGATTTCTGCGCAGAAAAAGATCCAGCATGGTATAAAACTAGTAGATTGGTGTGTGCGCCCATAACAACTGTTACAACTGTCATATATCGTCATATAATAGGGGACAATGAAAACTTGCCTTTATTACTATATAATCAACTGAAATGTGTAAAATATGCCCGGACAATTTAATTGAAATCTTGACATTATGCACACAAACACAAAGATAGACAGTGCATAGCTTGATCAGACCTTGTGGCAGACCTTGCAGACAAACTGTTGTTTAGGCTGCACATTAATATTCAGAAGGTGATACTGCCAAAGCACCTTGAGCAGATGCACACTGGCACACATATTTGTGGGCCGGAATGAGCAACCACACCAGCAATCGTAGCATGCAATGAGGACAAGGAGAGGAAAAAGAGAGAGTCCAAAAGAGAGAGAGAAAGAGAGGGGGCGAAAGCAAGAAAGCAAGAAAGAAAGAAAGAAAGAAAGAAATTAAGCAAGAAAGAAAGAAAGAAAGGAAGAAAAACATAAAGAGATAGAGAGAGGGAGAGATTTCCCCTTCACATCCCAGCACCCATCTCCTTTATTGTTACCTCAGTGAGTGTGGGCAGGGCCTGGCTCCCCTGGCAGAAACTAAGTGGCTTGCTGGCATATGGTGTAACCTCCATTTGAGTGCTAAAAGCTGGATATTGTTTTTGTGGAGCAGATGTTGGCGGGCATGAAAAAAGCACAGCTGACTGGGGGGAACAGCTGGGAACGGTGTGTGTGACCCACATACAGGGGAGCAGTGGTCGAATGAGACCAACTGCCAAACGGAGAGACATAATCTGAAGTTTGTCCCCTATTACCTCTCCGTATTTTGGGTTGTAACGATAGCTCCAACACAAAACATGTCAAAAAAAAAGAAGATAAGGTTTTACCAGAAGACATTAGATTCAGTTACAATTACAGGATGCTCAAATTTCTCTCTGATTCACATAGTACGGCATTGGTTTGTTATAAAGTGGAATTAAATTTGCTTTCACGCCTAGATTCCAGATAATGGAATAGAAACCAGGACACTTAAGGATCCTGACCAATCTCCAACCCCAGAAGTGTCCCATTGCCAAAAATGGAGAAATGAAGATTACGATGAGATTATAATAAGGATGCCAAAGCCATTATCCAGTCTACTTTGACAAATGTTGTGCCTTTCTGGGAGCAGATGGGACCTGGAGTTTGGGTGTGGAAACAGGGAGAATATCCTTCACCCAGTTGGCTAGCGAACACGAGGATAAACGGAAAGAAGAGCTTTGTCAAGATAACGGGGATTATTTTTGATTTAATTCTGGGTGTTTAATTGTACTAAAAATAAAAGTGAAACTATGGTCGTGTCTACATGCATAAGCAGTGTATGTCATTTAATATTTTAATTACTTGAGTAATATGTGCTACAGTATGACTGTTATGTTATTATCAAAACACTTACCCATGCTGTGAAAGTAGTTTACTGACAAATTCCCTGAAGCGTCCTACGGTAGGTGTTATAAATGCAACACCTGCTCTGCAAATGATCATGGGATCACATTAGCACCTTGACTAACCCTCTTCATCTCTGTCAGTCAATGCTAGCACGCAAATTCAGACAGCAAGGAGCACTTTGGCTGTAGCTACTTCATTACGAGAGTGTTAAATGCTACGCTGTCAGCTAGGGCTAAACAAACTGACCACGCACGGGCTGCCGTTTAGAGCGTTCCCCCTGTGAATAAGATTAGAAAGGACTGTTGCTCAGCAGGGTCACGCTGAGCTGAAGCACTACTTAAAAAGTCATTTAGAGAATTAAGATGGCCCCCATCAGGCCTCAGAGTGAAGAAAAAAACAACAGGCTAAATAAAACACCAAAGGACGTTTCAAAACGCCTGAAGGCGACCTCAGGCTAACCGGTCTCCAAGTTTGTTTTGGAGGATCCAGTCTTGGGAGCTCAAAGGTTTGTAGGGTTGATCTCTCTTAGAGGTCTCATTACGAAGTGTTTGGTGACTTCTGATGAATATGTGTGGCTCTTTGGGGAGATGGGTAAAACGGATGCCTTCAGACTCATCTCCACCGCAGGAGGCGTGGGCGCCCACACGGCCAGTGGCCATAAAGTGTTGGATTTCAAACACAACAATGGACTTGTAACTTTTTTTCCGAGCTGAATCCTGTGGATTATTAAACCACCGGCAGCAAAGTGTGATGGATGGGAAGACTGTGATGGTTAAAACACGCCCCCTGCTAAGTCATAAGGGACTCAGCTATCCAACAACTCCCAATGAGTGTTGCTACTGCAATTTGAATTCAGTAGGAATGTGCATACTCTCTTTTTGCTATTTAACGTCTCTTTGGAAAGCCTGTTAAGTCGTTAATTCCCCAGAGATATTTGTTTTAGCAAACATGTTGGCGCTTCAAGGTGACATTCGACTTAAAATTATGACAATCAAAGCATGCGAAGTCAGTATGAATTACATTGAAATAATTTTAACTTGTGACACAATATCACCTTTTCTTCAGAAAGAACTTCTCTTACGCAGAAATGGTTAATTACTAATATAAGGAATTGGAAATAATTTGAGTAATTAGTGCCATTGTGTTTTTGTCATTCAGTACCCATCGGCTGTCCATAAATAATACAACACAAACAGAACCACCAGAATCTCTCCAGCTCTCCAGTGAGTTCTAAAGCTATGTGGGTACCTTCCCCTGAAGTAGCATGACCTAAGAACCCAAGGGGGTTTCTGTGACAAGGACAGACCACATCACTTAGAGCACCATACCTGACCACACAATCAGGCCAGAGCAGGTCCCCTCACAGCAGCCTTACATCGACAGCACAGGCACGGATCTGGCTGCTTCTCAGACAGTCTAAGAAGTGAGGTTGATATTGTTCAGCTCTGACAGAAGCTGTGAATAAATATCACAGCACATCACCGCCAGGACATTCTGACGGACCCTCAGGGGGCTCAGGTTGTGTGCTGGGCTGAGCCGTGTGTTTAGAAAGTCAAACCCACACAGACCTGCTGCTACTGTACAGGTGACCTGGGGACAGTTACACACCAGGTATGTTTGTGTGTGTGTGTGTGTGTGTGTGTGTGTGTGTGTGTGTGAGAGAGAGAGAGAGAGAGAGAGAGAGAGAGAGAGAGAGAGAG